>BCKL01000024.1:310259-384536 GCA_001600635.1 Leucosporidium creatinivorum | reverse complement strand
CCTCCGCTCTCCCCGCCGACTCTCCCTCTCCCTCTCCCTCACTACAGTTCGCCGAGGTCAAGGCCATCAACGAGGACAAGTTCAAGAAGACCAACTTCAACGTGAGCCCTCTCCTCCTACCCTCCTGCTCGGCGCTGACTCTTCTCCTCTCCCAACAGGTCCACGACGCTACCGAGCACGACGCCAAGTTCAACCAGGTTGAGGCCAAGGATCGCAATGTGCTCAAGGTCGTCGACTTCCGTAAGGACGAGGATGATGACTTCAAGGTGCGCCGTTCTCTCTGCCCTCCTTCTCGCTCCCTCGCTGACCTCTCCCACTCTCTCTGATACAGCACCGCCGCTTCCATGGAGGCAAGAAGGGTGGCGACTTCTACTGAAAGCATCCTGTATGCATCTCCCCTTCACTCGCTCTCCTTCCCCCTCGCTGACCCTCCTTCCCTTCTCTTCCCACAGCCCACCGCCGAGGCCCACCTTGCCTCTGTGCTCCCCTTCTTGTGACCCTCTTTCCCTTTTTCTTTCTTGTACACCCTTTGCAACCCACCCTTTTTCTGCCTCGTCTTCTCGTCGTCGCCCATCGAGAGCTGCGTCCCATCGCGAACGCCGAGCCTGCTTCTTCTCTGCTCCTGCCTTCGGCCGAGCTGCCCTCGCTTCTTGCCTTCTTCTACTCTGATCCTACTCTTCTGAAACTCGAGCTCCCCTTCGTCGTGCTGCCCCAGCTTGTAGCTCGCCTCCTTCTCGCGAACAGCCCACGCCTTGCTCAAAGCCGAGCAGCTTGTGGCGCGCGTTCTTCGATCCTGGAGCCTTGAGCAGGATCATGAGGGTCTGCAGTACTTTTCAAGAGTATCGAGGTAGCGTAGCTAGCCACAGATTACCCCGAAAGGGGGCTATACCTCGTTACAAGCCAATGCATACGCGTATACGAGCACTGCTCTGCGGAGTCGACCTCGGCGGAAGGGGAGCTTGACGAGAGCGGTTCGCTGAGGAATCAGAAGCGGAGTTAACACACAGCTACATTTCTCCGCTCCCGCACCAGCTCACCGACACCCCCTCTCCAGCTCCCCTGCCTCGGCCTCCCCGCTCACCTCCCTTGCCCTCTCCCAGTTCGCTCGTCTCAACTCGCCTTCTCGCCTTCGCCGTCGCTACTCGCCCGGAAAGCTACAGGAGGAAGCTCTACTCGACTGCTACACGCCCACTCGACTACTACACCTCAACGCGAGCTCGAGAGGACGCTTTGCTGCGAATCTGCTGAGAGACGGGGACGCGCGTTTGCTGAAGGTCAAAGGTGAGTCGAGGGTTGCTGGGCGGTGGGAGCGAGGGGATGGGATGTAGAACAGCCTGCTGCTGCTGCTTCTGGGATTGGTAGCTGCTGCTGCTTCTGGGATTGGTAGCGGAGAGCAGCAGCTGGCGAGGTAGGTCCATGTTGAGCGATGTTGCTCAGTCTCTGGGACTTTCAACGTGCAGCGGGGGAGGGCTGCGCTTGCAGAAAGGCAGCATTGTACACCGACTCGTGAGACTCGAACGCTGACCTCATCGTCCTCTCCCGCAGAGCTCTTCCCTCTCCCCTCCTTCGCCGACTCTCCCTCGAATCGCTCACCCGCTCCCTCGACATGGCCGTCATCCAAGATCTACCTGCCGAGCTGCTCAGAAGGATCCTCGAGCTCCTCTGTGAGGAGGAGAATCGCTCCACCCACGACCTACAGAACGCCTCGCTCGTTGCCCAAGCGTGGACATCCCCCTCGCAAGAGCTCATGGTCACCAACATGTACATCACCCTCCCCCCGCGATTCGATCTGCGTCGCCTGACTCTCAAGATCTCTGGTCGAACCCTTCGTCGGGCCTATCTCCTCCCTGGAAGTGCTATGGAGATGCTCGAGCTGCTCAATCAAAAACGGGTGCAGGTCGAAAGTTTACGCTGCGCTTGGCCGTATCCGCTCAATATCGGCCGCCTGCCTCGGGGAATCCTCATGGGTGCGTACCACGCCTTCCTCTCTCAGCGGGAAGCTGACGTCGAAACTCGGCGTAGGCCTCAGATCGCTCGAGATCGTCGGACCTTGCTGTGGGTCGCCTAAGCTTCCTCACAACACCACGCTCCAGCTCAAGAGTGTTCGTCTGGACGACAACTTCCCGCCCTCCCCGGGTCTCCTCGCTTCTCTCTTTCAGGCGGCGCCTTCCTTGACCCGACTCGAGCTTCAATTCACCGCTCGCAATCCGAACTGCCCAGCGGAATACGACTCGCCTTTGGCCTCTGTTGCTCCTCGACTGCGTCACATCAAGATCGCTGGCCTTAGCGATCAAGATTGGCCTGGGATTCCCAGGGAGTCCTTCAACGTCGCCGACTTTCTGACAGCGTGCACCTCTCTTAAGATGCTGGAGCTGAGTTGGATGCGTCCGCACTTCGTCTTGGAGCTCCTCAAACGCTTGAAAGCCCACCTTGATGTCTTGGCAACCGAGGTGCTTCACGAAGACGACTTCCGCGAGGCCGAGCTCATCGCGGTCTTGCAGCTTCCGGCGTTGGCCGACCTGAGGCGCTGGCGACTCACACAGCCCCGTGTCTTCGGTCGTCCGCCTGTGAATTTCTGCTTGAGCGTTTGGGAAGAAGCTTGCCGAGCTCGAGGAGTCGAGCCTCGCGATGACCGTCGATTTTTCGGCGGTGAGTGTCTTCAACCCCAAGCTTGTTCGGATCTCAACTCACCTCTTCGCTCTCTCTCAGATTACCCTACCGAGTAGCTGGGATCTTGAGATGGTAGGTGAGCTCCTTCGGGACGTTCTCTCCTTTTCGCCGAGCCTCGCTGACCTTCCCTCACTTCGCAGGGAGGTCGACGTGCTTGCTGTCGAGACGATGAGAGGGGATACGCTGGATAAATAGGATGTTGATGAACCTGCTTTGCTCCCAGTCAGCGTCGAGGTCGAGCGATTTGAGTGAGAGAGGAGAGGGCTGCTCGGCGAAGTCGATCCCAGAGCTTCTTGAGGGCGGTGCCAGGGAGCGAGCGGCTAAAGGGGACTATGACTAGAGCATCACCCGATCCGTGCCTCTGCTGAAGTCTTCATCCCCCTCTGCGAGCTCTCGAGAACCAGAAGGGGGAGGCGGTCATCGCCAAGCCTCTCGTTTCTTCGCTCACTGCTCTCCCTGACCGCGAAGTAGATAGCTGGAAGCACAAGATGTTCATTTTACGACTGCTGAGTGTCTAAGGGGATGTACACGAGCTATACACCGACGCGGAACCCCCCCTTCGGCGAGACCAGCTCGCCCACTCCTCGCTCTAAGCTCTACAACTCTACGTCTACTGCTGCCCCAACCCTCCCCAATCCATCCCAAACTGACCCTCCTCCTCCATCGGCGTCGGCATAGGCAACATCAAGCTCATCTGTCCATCCCCTCCCTGCGCTCCCTCTCCGCCGAAGCTCACTCCGGCCCCTCCTCCCAGCCCGAGCTCAGCGCCAAACCCTCCCTGCAGGAACTGCTGCCAGAACGCCCCGTCTTGGGGATCTTGCTCAAAGTCGAAGCCTTGGAGGAAGGGCGCGGTGGAGAGGAGGTTGGCGGTTGTGGGCGAGGGAGGAGCGACGGGGGAGTCGAAGGAGAAGTTGTTGCTGCTGTTGTTGGTGGTGGTGGTGGTGGTGGGAGAGGCGAAGAAAGGGTGAATTGAGGAGGAAGCGGCGGGGAGTGATGAACGGGGAAAGGAGGAGCGCGAGGGAGAGGGAGTGGGGAGGGTGGTCGAGACGGAGGGGATTGGGGGTGTCCAGGAAGGGGGAGGACCGCAGGCGGAGGCGACACGGTAGCCTTGCTCTTGTTTGATGTACTGGTGGTGCGGTGCAGGAGGTGGAGCGTAGGTATGTTCGTCGAAAGAGGGGAGCGAGCCGAAAGGAAGGGGCGACGCCTCGCGAGTGGAGGAGGGGAGGGTTTCCGAGTCGTAAGAGATGGTCGACGATGCGGAGGAGCTGATCCAACTTTCCACCGACGAAGGAGCGGTAGAGACGTCCGACAAAGCCGAGTTGAGAGAGGACATGGACGAAGCCGAGCTGCCCGAGAAGTCTCGGCGCCCCCTCGGTCGGCTGGTGAGGTCGTAAGGCGCCGTCCGCTCGCGTTGGGAAGGTCGGAGGCGTCGTTGACGTTGGTTGGCGAACTGTTGTGTTGCAAAGCAGGGTTAGCTAAATGCGAACGAGGACTGAGCGCGAAGACAAAGGCTCACCCAGGTGCCGACTTGCTTCTCCTCAAGGCCTGTCGCCTCTGCTAGTGACCGCCGCTCGGCTCGATTCAGCGTCGTCTGCTGTGCGAAAGCGCGCTCCAGTAGCTCCACCACCTCGCCCGAGAAGTTGCCTCGCCCGCTGTCCGCTTCGACCGCCGCTGCTACTCGTTCTTGCGCCCGCCTCACTTCTTCAACTAGCTGGGCCCGAGTGCCCAGCAGCTGTTCTAGGTAAAGGCGTCCATACCTGACCTCCAAAGCGTTCTGATACGCTGGGTACACCTCCTCCTCGGTGCCGACGTGCGCAAGTTTGCGAAGCGTCGCCTCGTGGCTCTCCCTGCACGACCGCTGTAGTCGGCCTTGAGCGTTGTCGAAAATCTGTATCAAACTCTGCATGGTCGACTCGCTGCACCCTAGGCCTGCGAGGTCTGGCCGTATGTCATGTGTTTGGAGTTGTAGGCGGGGAGGCGGAGGAAGGGGTTTGCCTGGAGGAGAAGGTGGCAGCGAGCCAAAAAGCTGTAGCATTCGCCTAGAGTCTGCTGCGATTCGTGCCGTATCCATGGTGAAGAAGATGTGGTAGAAGGTCGAAGTGTGATGAGCGAGTTCGAGTTGAAGGGGATGTCCTCCCGACTTGGCAAAAAGTTGAGCTCGACCCTCGGCGCTCGAGCCTCTGCCTTTGTCCTCCTCGCCCTTCGACTTCATTGTTCTCGCTTCGCCTTTCGATTCGATTCGGCTACAGCTTCCCTTTCTACCACCTACATCAGCAGCTACTCAGCTACAATGCCTCGGTTCCCCTCCTCCCATGCTCGAACAAGAACTCAGCCCTCCTCGTCGCCCTCACTCAGCCACTCAGCCCGCCCAGCGCCACGCAAACGCCTTTACGCTCCCCCACTGCACGAGGACTTGCCAGCAATCACTACCAGCATGGATCAAGCAACATGCGCCGACCTGCTTGCCAGCCAGAGCGCATTCCTGCAGGCGATGGGAAACAGCGCCGACCTTGAGCGGTTCGCTCGTCAGTGGGAGGTAAAGCTACCGCAGGTCGTCGAGGCGGCGGAGCGCGGCCTTCTTTCGGACGAGACAATTCAACTGTGCCATCTTGTTGCCAGTAGAGTGCACACCATAGTTGCACGGATGGCGGAGAGGGACAGCGCGGTCGCCAAGATCACGGACAAGATTACGGGAGACGTGCAGGACTACTTAGCACAGCAGGGGAGCTGTAGCTTTGCATTCAACAAGGATATTCGACAGTATCCGTCCTTCTCTTCCCAACCTCGGAGCAATTCCCACTCCGCGCCGAACGAGGACGTCCTCGCGCCCTACCGCCGCTGGTTCCTCGACCACTTCTCCTTCCCCTACCTCACCACCGCCGACAAGAAGTCCCTCCACACTCTCGTCCCCTCCCAATCCGAAGCCCAATGCGCCACCTGGTTCATCAACACCCGTCGCCGATCCGGCTGGGGCGACCTCTACAAACGCTTCGGCGGGGAGAAGAAGGAAGGGATGGAGCGGTTTATCCGGGAGGTCGATTCCCCGTTGACGAGTTGGCAGGTGTCGGAGGAGGCGAGGAGGGAGGTGCAGAAGGTTAGGGAGTGGTTTAGGGATGAGGAGAAGAATAGTGTGGGGAGGGGGATCGCCGAGGTGGTGATGTCGGCGGGGGAGATTGAGAGGAAGGGAAAGGTGTTGAAGGGGAGGAAGGAGAGGAAACCGGCGATGAACCTCGGCGTCGTGGCGCCCAAGGTGGAGGACAACAGCGAGGACCTCCAGGTCGACGACCCTCTCCCTCTCCCCTTCGGCCTGCCCCTCGCCCTCCCACCCGCACCTCGTAACGTCTCCGACTCCTCCTCCGCCTCGCGCAACTTCTCCGGCCTCTCCCACTTCTCTATCGACTCCTCTTCGACCTCCGCATCCTCCTTCTACTCCGCCTCGCCGATGGCTTTCGAGCTCCCCTCCCCCGCCGAGCACTCGGGCTTCGTCTACCCCTCCTCGGCACAGGCGCAAGAACCCAACCCCTACTTCTCGACACTCGCCGACTATCCTTATGCCCTACCGCTGGCCGGTCAGGTTTCGTTCTCGTAGATGGAGCGGGCGGGAGCAGGGAGTTGTAGCTTAGATGGACATTTGGTGGTCGGAGGTAGATAGTTGATGTGCATTGTGATCTGTTGGACTTGTTCGTGCTGAGCTGTACCTCGAGAGCGAATAGCGAGAGTGAGAAAGGCGATTCTCGGAGGAGGGAAAGCAACAACACTTTCGGCGAGCTCGGCTGTTCATCTCTGCTCCGTCCTATTCATTCGTCTTACGCTTCAACACTCGAAAATTGCACTAGAAGCTCTCTGTAGCTCTTCCGCCGCTTCTCTCACCCTCAGGCGCCGGTCGCCCTTCTCTTCTCTCGCCTCCCCTTTCCGCTCCCTCCTCCTCTCCGCCATGTCAGGCGACCTGGAGCTCGAAGCCCGCCCCGCAACAGCAACAGTCTACGTCGACCCCTTCACCCTCGTAGCCTCCTCCGCCTCGGCCGTCTCTGCACGGTTATGCACCCACCCTCGTTCGTCCCGCTTCTCCTCCTCTTCTCCGGCCTGGGATCAAGCTGATGGGCGGCTGAACAGTGGATACCGTCAGGATTCGGATACAAACCTACCCTGGTGCTCTCGTGCCGCCACTGAAGCAGTTGATCCCGAAACCTAGGCTGCAGCACCTTTACGCTGGTGAGTTCCTCTCTCTTGCTCCGGGAGAGCTGCAGAGGAGCATCGAGCTAACGCCGACGTCCGCAGGTTTACCAGTAGCGATCGGCTTCTCGGTCCCTGCTCTCTCAGTCTACCTAACGAGCTATGAAGGTCCGTTCCCCTCGCTCTCTCCCTTTGGCTCTCCTTCGCAGGCTGACCCGTGATGGTTGGCAAACAGCATCAAAACGATATTTCGGCGAACGCTTCCTGCCGAAGGATAGTAAACCGACGTTGGTGCAACAGTTGCCGGTGTTTGTCATGGCGGGCATGACGGCTGAGTGTGAGTGCTCGGCGATGGTGGGGAGGGGAGAGAGGTTCGCTCGCTGACCTTGTTTATATCTCGCCTCCTTCGCCATCCACCTGATCCCTCCCTCCTCCCTCTCCCCACCTGCTCGATCCCGCTTCCCTTGACCTATCGCGCCGCTGCCTTCACCACTTTCTTCACCCCTCCTTTCGCCGAACCCGGCCTTCCCCCTCGCCTCCACTCCATCCTCACCCACGCTCATCCCCTCACCATCAATATCACCAACTCGTATCGCAGTCCTCTCTGGAGCCATCTGGACCCCGATGGACGTCATGAAAGCACGTCTGCAGAAGGGCAACGAAGGCACCTCGGCGACGAAGCTGCTCAAGAAGATTTGGCGGGAGGAGGGCTATAAGGGCGTCTGGAGGGGGTATTGGTTGTCGAATTTGGTATTCGTGTGAGTGGTCAAGCTTTGTTCGGAGTCGAGAAGGGAGGCAATGAGAAGGATGCGGCTGAGAAGGCAGCCGAGGCGAGCGCCGAGCCGCCGACTCGACGAACGAGGACGAGATCGCTGACCTTCGGCCCCCTCCTCCACCACAGACCCTACATCTCTCTCTACTGGTCCCTCTACGAATCCTTCAAAACCCACTTCATCCCAGGCTACGACGCCTACGGCCCTCCTCCCACGCCCCCTACTCCCTCCCCTTCTGCTTCCTGGACGCTCCCCACGACCGCGCGGTACACGCTCTGCAGCGTGACGGCATGTTCGCTCGCCGCGTGCGTGACCAACCCGATTGAGTTGGTGCAGTCGAGGTGGCAGACTAGTGGGGGGAAGGGCGAGGGAGTTGGTGGGATTGTGAAGGACTTGTGGAGGCAGGGTGGGGTGAGGGCGTTTGGGAGGGGGTTGGGGATTAGGGTGGCTTACGCGGTGAGTTGTGCTTTCGCTGTGAGGGCGGAGAGGGATGGCGGAGGCGCCCGCCGAGCACGAGCTGATCTCTCTTCTCCCACTCTTCCCGTACACTCGGTGATCACCTCGCCCTCGCTCCTCGCAGATCCCTGCCAACGGTATCTCGATGACCGTATACGAAAGCCTTAAGCGATGGAAGGGCATTTAGAGCTGCTGGGCGAGGGCGGGCAAGCGCCGAGATCGCGTTGGAGTCGCATAGACATGCAGATAGACGGGCTTAGACGATGTAGACGTAGACCGACACCAATCAGATTGAGCTCGGCCATCCCAGCTCTTGTTGTAACATTACTTTCCCACTCTCGACTTTGGCGAGCGGCGAGCTCTTCCGCCCTCACCACTAACGGCGAGCTGCTTTAGTCTCAATTTTTACCATTACACGACTACTAGTTCTAACCTTGCTCCGCTAAGCACCGGCGTAAGCCCTAGAGAAGCTGGCGGGTCAGCGCGTTCGGCGAGGATGAAGACAGCTAGCTCACCGACCTTCAATCGCGGGGCGCTCTCTACTGGGGAAGATCTGTAGCTCGAAAAGGAGGATCAGATATTGTATGCTCGAGATGAGCGAAGCATCGAAGCTCACCCGGGCTTGAGTATTGACATTCTACGATCTCAATTCCGCGCTCGGCGCATTGCTCCCTCCACCACTTGCCTCCCGCTCCTAGAGCGTTCAGGTCCACCGGATCCAGAAGCTCCCATTTGTTAGGCTCCGCCAGAGCTGCAGATGCCAGGGCTCGGCGTAAGGCGTCTCGAGCGAACTCGAAAGAGCGATGGAAAACGAAAGCCGAGCTGGTCCGGACGACGGCGAGCTTGCTGGGGATGAGCTCCAGGTGTTCGGCGACGGGATCGCTGTATTGGTAGCTCAGCTCGACGGTCAGAGCTACCAGTGCCGTACAGGCGGTGAGGAGGCGGGGGATGGCGGCGGCGTCTTCCTGCGAATTGTACGAACGAAGGACGGGCGGGTAGATGAGGTCAAGTTTCCGCAGCCGTGGCGCCAGCTGTACCCAGAGGTCGATCGCACCCTCTTGGAAGAAGGGGTAGTCCGTGTTTTGGGTCCAAGCGAGGGAAAGATGAGTAAGGTTGACTGCCGAAGTAATGAGCGGTGAGAGAAAGCTGGCGGGGATGATAGAGTAGTGGGCGAGGCTGAGGTGGACCAACGGGAGCTGTGTATCTCGGTGATTGTTGTAGTCCGATTGGAAAGGCTTGCGGAGCTGTCGCTCGACGGTTGAGGTCCTGACTTGCAGACCTGGCGAGTCCGGCGCAGTCAGCACAGGTTGCAACGACATCAGACGAAGGAACATGCGGGAAAGGAGCTCCACAGTCACCATCTCGGTGCTCAAGCCCTCGTGTCCCAAAAAGCAAAGCCGCTCAACCCCATCGACTAGCTCGGCGATCCTCTCGATGGTCTCGCGAGTCTCGGCCAGGGTGCCGTGGAGCGTCAAGCGACGGAGGATGGGACGTCGTCCAAGGCGCTGTAGTGCTTTCTCGTAGCCAAGGACGTGGTCGTAAGATTGGTGGAGGCTGATATCGAGAGGGAGCAGCGCCTGCGCTGGTCCAGTTCACGCTTGAGCGACGAGGGCGGCTGTAAGCAAAGCGGAGGTACCTTCTCGGGGCCGCGCTGTGTCAGACACGAGACCAAGGATGCGGTAGATGAGCTCGGGAGGGAAGGCCTGGATGTTGGCCATGTCGAGGAGGGGGAGTGAGTGACGGGGTGGGCGGAAAGGGTGCGGAGCTTCAGCTGTGGAGCCACGACGGAAAGAGTCAGCTACAGTCCTGCAAGGCTTCAAAGTCTCTCGAACTTAGTCGCCTCCGCATCCTGCTCAGTCGAGGTCCTCTATCCATCACAACAGACGCTCAGGCCTTCTCGCTTGCCCTCGGCTTTCTTCTCAGGCGGCCCACTGCTCTCCTACAGTTTCCATTCATTGACAAGCCACACAGAAGACGAACTAACCTTGTTCGAGCTAATTAGAACACCCAGCAGGAGCAGCGAACCAGCTTTCCTCGTCTCAGAGCAGAGCGTCCGTCCGTTTCGAGCTGTCGAGCTGAGCGAGTCCTCGTTGCAGAGCGGGCGAGGGAGGAAGCAGTCGAGTGGTAGTCTTGTTGCAGTAGAGCTTCCTATCCGAAGTCGAGAGCTGTCGAGCGGGCGAGAGAAGCAAAGTCGAGCGAGAAGCGGGAGGGAAAGAGGCGCTCGCTCCAAGTTCGCTCTCGACCTGGAGGGGAGAGCGCGAGAGGGTGGTCGAGTTGTAGGTCGATGCACGGCTCTCACCTGAGGCAAGCTCAACTAAAATCCTTGTTGTTTCTCTGCGAGGCGGCTCTAGCTGTCTGCAGCACTCCAAAAGCTCCCTTTGCCAGCGCCGAGCAGCCTTCTCCTGTCTCGCTCTCAACTCGCTCGACCTCGGCGCTGACGGAAAGCAAAACAAGTTCATCAAGAACATCGTATCAAGTGCATCTCCTCACATCGTCTCGACAGCAAGTACGTCGACCTCCCTGCGATGCGAGAGGTCAGCGCGGCTCGGCGGAGAGGCGGCGATGGAGCTGACCCATCGACTCGTCGTCCCAGTTAATCGGCGGGGTAGTCTGGAGGAGAGAGAAGACGTCAGTGATGGTCTGAACGGGCTCAGAGAGAAGCTCAGAAAGCTCACCGGTAAAGAATCGGCGCTCGTCGCGAGGCTCGACTCCTCGAGCTTGGCAAGCTGCTGCCCACTGGCTCCGCTCTTCCTCGTCCAGCACATCCCGCGAACTGGCTGGCCCATTGATCCTCCAGCGACGAAGTGTCGCCATCGGAGGAAGCTCGAGGATAGTTATCAGCTCGGCGATGCCCTTGCCATCTTCACTCCATACTGTCCCCAAGTCGGTCTCCAAAAGCAAGAGAGGGCCACACAGAGCCGCGAAAAGGCACTTCCTGACCGAGAAAACAGTTTCATAAAGCTTCAAGGAGCGAAGAGAAGTGCAGGAGGCGACAAAGTCAACGACGTCGAACGAGTCCGTGCGATTGGCGTCGACGAGACGCAAAGTGTGAGGTGAACGAGTTGGTGAGCAATGGGGCTCAGGGCTGAATTGAAGTGTGCTGGAAAGAAAGGCTCCCCGCCGCTTGCCCATAGCTGGAGTCGGGTCAAGAAGGGCGTCGCGCTGAGAAGGGCGTCGAGGAAGAGCGGGGACGGTGGGCAGTTCGAGTGTAAGCCCAAGGCGTGGAGTTCGAGCATGCTGTTGCTCGTGACGTCCGGCTGTCCATCGACATCTCCCCAAAGCTCGAGGCAGTGTACGCCTGGGAAGAAGTGGGGATTGGTGAGCAACGCGGTATCAACCTGAGAAGGCACGAGCGTACGGGCGAGGACCTCGGCGTTCATCCTGCTGAAATCTACGCGCCAGTCGGGGTAAGCGCTCGCCACTGCCAACGTCTGCACGCTCGGGCGGAACTCCTCCAGCAATTCGAGCAGCTCCTCCCCGTTACACCGAAAGAATGCCACTTGTCGGATGGCGCAGGCTTCTGCATGGCGAACACGATACCAGGATCCTTTCTGGACTAGGTAGCCGAAATCCGTAGTGTAAAGACGGAGCTGGCGCGAGGGTTCTCGCCACGCTCGGGCGACCAAGGAGGTCCTACAAAGCTCGCCGCTGGCGTGTTGAGCCTCTGCAAGGAGCTCGAGAATCCTCCTCAGCAGCTCGGGCGGTAGATCCTGGATGACTGCCATGTCGAGGGGGCGAGCAGGTCGAAGTGAGAGTCGGCGAAGGAGGGGGAGGGGAACAGTTCTGCGGACGGGTACGACGAGGATCAGCATGCGACTCTCACACGTCAGTGGAGACTGCTTCTTTTCTTCACCTCGCTACCGTTCTCTCTGCAGCTCGCCAGCCCCCACAACTGAGCAGTCTCGCTCGACACGGACGCCGTCCAGCTGCTACACGCTGACCCTCGTCCCGGGACCAGTAACAGCAGCTTTTTATACATCCTCGCCCGTCGCTGCCACCGCCCAGTAACCCTCGACTCACCTTCAATCTCCAGCAAACGCGCGTCCCCGTCTCTCAGCAGATTCCAGCAAAGCGTCCTCTCGAGCTCGTCTTGAAGTGCAGCGGTCGAGTGGGCGTGTAGCAGTTGAGTGGGGCTTCCTCCTGCAGCTTTCCAGGCGGGTGGCGGCGACGTAGGCGAGAAGACGAGTTGAGACGAGTGAAGCGGGAGAGGGCAAGGGAGGAGAAAGGGTGGGGAGGGGAAGGCTATCTAGGCGACCTGGGAGAGGGGGTGCTGGTGGACTTGCAAGGAGCAGAGATGTAGCTGCCTGGTAACTTCGAGCCTTCGACCTGCTGCGGCTCAGAGAAACACTCTCGTCAAGCTGCTCTTCCGCCGAGGTTGACTTCGCCGAACAGCGTTCAAGGCTGAGCTTTCCTGGGCGGCTAGCGGCTACAGGTTACAGCTCTGCACTTTGATCCAGCTACAACCCTTCCTCCATCAGCTTGCTGTGCTCGAGCGTCCTCTCCTCACTGCGAAACGACCTGCGAAACAGCAAGTCCGAGTCAGCTCACGGTCGTTTCTGCAGGGTTGCAGGCCTTTCTCACGATGTCTTAGGGATGAGCGGATGGAGACCCGTTTTTCTAGCGCTGTGCTCGAAGCTGAAAGGGATGACAGTGTCCTTCGACAGCGTGAAAGCTGGATTTCGACTGTCGACCGTCGGCCGAGGGCTGCCAGAGGGTGTCAGACGGACGACAATCTGCAGTCAATCCCAGCTCGACAGCAGCTCGATAATGGATGTATGAAAAACACGTCGACCTCATCAGAAGCTGCTGCTGCCTCATCCTGTAGAGCAGCGAGCAGCCTCAAGTCTTTTCGTCGTTCCCCGAGGTGTGGCGCTGCTGCAATGTCTGCAAGCTTCTAGCTGGTGGAAGCTGGTGAACGTGCAGGCTTGTGAGTGCACAGCTAGAGGCAAATGCCAACCCCGCTCGGCAGGGCAGCAGTCCACCTCAGCGTGCTCTCCCACTGCGCCGAGGGGCGAAAGCCGGCAGGCGCCCTGTGTCGAGACAGAAAGCTCAAAGCTTCGGCAAGGGCTCGACAGTAGACAATTAGAGGAATTCGCTTCCTTCCTTGAGCTGCAAAGTAGCTCACTTCATGCCGCTCTGAACTCTCACACCGAGCTCCGACTGCGAGTCCGCCTCGTCCCCCTGCGAGTGGCTTGATAGCTTAGCATGCCCGCCCGTCGTTGTACAATCGTCAAAGAATGCTCGAGTTATAGAGGCCGATGCCATAGTGCTCAGCGGCCCAGCAGCAAGCCTCGGAGCCCTTGTCCTCCGCGCCGAAAGGAGCAGGGTGAAGAAGCGAGCTGGTGGCGCGCGTGATAGGCAAGAGCGCAGCAGAGATGAGCTGGGAGTCGGAACCTACGCTGTACTCTGATGCAGAGCTGAGCCTACCCTCACTTTCTCAGCCGCTCCGAGTCCTTGCGAGCGAAGAAGCCGGCGAGCTCTCGCCGAAATGACATGTCACCAGCACCCGAGACTTCTGACATCTCAGATAAGCTTGGCAAAGAGGAGATACCTGCAGTCAGAAGAGCTCACCCACCTCCACTAGAAGTAGATCCGCCCCTCAGCGTCGTCGACCTCGACCGCCGAGCAGAGCAGCGAGCTGACAGTCGGTGCGGAGTCGCTGAGCGTCCGTGCTCTGAACACGAGTCAACGGCTCAATTCCGACGCACATAGGCACCGCTGCGCTTCGTCGAAAGAGCTACAGCCCCCTTGGCGTTCAAGAGCGTCGAACTACTGTTAAAGGGCAAAAGCTCGGCGACCGAGACGTGAGCCGTGGCTGGCGTGTGTAAATCCCCAAGCAGCGCTGAGCGAGGTGTGCCAGAGGGAAAAGATCAGACTCCTCCCTGCACACGCAGGGAAGTCCTCTGATCGATCTCCAGCCCCCCCCCGCCGACCCCCAGCACAGGATTGGAGAAAGGGCAACAGAAGCAAACAACCTCTGTGGTGTCGCTGGGTGAAGTGGCGAGACCGGCGCTGCCTTGGCGAAGGCAGGGGTGAGCTAGCGAGGAGCGAGCTGAGGGGTTCGGCGATAGATTGTCGGCTTGCTGGCGCGACAAGGGGAGTGCTAAGTGAAGAGGAAGTAGTACTAGAGAGGACGAACTAATTAAGGGGAAACTATCGAGAGTGCTAAACTAAGAGGGAGCGAGACTAGGAAGAATGAGGCGAGGTTCGAGGGAAGGGCGGAGCTCGGCGAAGAGGGGTAGGAAGGGAAGGAAGACAGGTAGAGAGTAAGTGAGGTGACGGGAAGGTAGACGATGTATGGGAACCTTGTTGACTTTTCAACGAGGGGAGCAATTGAGGGAGTAGAAGAGGAGTAAGGAGGAGAGGGAGATGAGGGAGCGGGGGGGGGGAGTTCGGCGAAAGGTGTGAAGGAGGGGAATTGAGCTGACGACTAAGAGCTCGCGAAGGGATTAGCAGCAGAAAGAATATGGGTAAATTCTTGGGCTTGCAGGGTCGTGAAGAACAAGAGAGAAAGAGAGAAACGGCCTTTAAGAGGCGAATCCAAGAACCCTCGAACGTGTACCCCAGAACGGCCTACTCGTCTACATCCCCCTACTCGTCTACATCCCCCGGCTCCTCCTACTCCCCCTTTTCCTCTACCCTCTTTTCCTGTTTTCTTCCCTCCTCCACCTCTTCCCCCTCACCCTCCAAGTCCGATCTCCTCCTCGCCCCTCCCCCAAATCCTCCCTTCCCTCGTTCCCTTTTCCCCCTACTCCCTCGTTCCTCGATCCCCTTACTCCCTGGTACCTCTCTCCCTCATCTCCGCCTCTACCGACTCCTCGAGACCCTCGGGGATGGGTTCCGAGGTCCTCCCCCTCCTCGGCGATCCCTCCCGCTCTTGCTCCTCCACCTCAGGCGCATCAAGATCAACGTAGCTGACCATGGTTCGGTTCCTCCTAGAGTGACGACGGAGTGACGAAGGCGAGGAGGAAGTGGAGGCGAGGGGAGATGAGATCGATGGCGAGTGGTTGGGATGCGAGCGACGGCGAGAAGGGGGAGTTCCAGGGGGCGTGCGAGCTCGAGGGCGATGAGGGGTGGTGTTGGGAGACGTGTAAGCGGGAGGGTCGGGGTGGTAGAACGACTGAAAGCTGAGTTCATCGACGTCGGTGCGGCGAAGCGATCCAGAGGGCTCGGCGTTGGCTTCGGTTGGCGCGACGTGCTGTTGATCGTAGCTAGTGATGGTCGTGGAAGGGATGACAGTCGTGGAGGGGATGTCGTCGTGCGTGAGATCCACCGAAGCTGTTTGGGCCGAAGTCGTGGTCGAGGCCGAAGTTGAAGCTGAGGCCGAGGTTGAAGCTGAAGTCGTAGCGTTGGTGGCGACGGGGTGGAGAGTAGGTGTAGGCGGGTAGTAGATGGGGAAGTTGGGATCGTTGGTGAGCGAGCGGGTTGCCATTTCCGGAGTGGTAGGCGAGAGGTTAGGCGAAGTGGGAGTAAAGGAGGGAGAAGACTCCCGACCGACCACACTGTGGAGGTGAGGGTAGGGAGGTGGTAGGAGAAAGGGGAAGGAGGAAGGAGGAGTGGGAAGCGACGGAAAGGGGAGGAGAGATGTGAAGGGGAAAGGCGGGTTTGAGGGCTATGGCTCACCACAAGAGCACGATGGGGGCACTGCGAGGCTCGGTTTCTCTCGTATGTATCTCGGGGAAGATGTAAGAGAGTGTGAAAGACTTAAACTGCAGGTGTGGTGAAGAAGCAAGAGAGGCAACTACGAAGAACGGCTTTTATACCCACTACCAAGGCGCAGCACGAGGTAGTAAAGTGGGGAAGTGTGTAATAAACCTGAATGCGTACTCTACTTGCTCCTCCGATACATCCTATACCCAAACGAAGCCAAAAAATCCCATGACCGAGTCGCTCCTCCTTCCCAATCCAGCCCAAAGGCCATCCCATGCCCTCGCCCTCCTTCCAAACGTGTCCCAATACATCTCCACCTTACTCGCTACCATTCCCGCTCTATCCGGGTCCGCTGTAATCGATCCTTGATGCCCAAGTCCGGTGAATCTCTACTCGGCGAGGATGAGGGTGGGCCAAACGCGGCCAGAACGGTCGAGGATGCGAGGAAGAGCGGCGATGAGACGGTTGGTAGGGTAGGGAGAGCCGCGGTAGGGGTTGCGAGTGCGAGGAGGGGTGGGATAGCGGATGCGCGATGTCGAAGCTTGGGGCGAAGAGGACGGAGCGCGAAAGAGAGGGAGTTGGGCGGAGATAGGCGCAGTGGAAGGAAGGGAAGGAAGGTCGGAAGAGTGAGGCGACCTCTCGCGCTCCTTGCTTTTGCTGAGGTCCTCGGTAGCAGTCTCGGTGTCGGCGGAAGGAGGCGAAGGCCACTCGTAACGACGAAGGCGAGGACGAGGGTCTTGCGTAGGCTCGGGCTGAGAAGGTTGCTGTACGACTGCATCGTCGTCGAGGGAGGTGATGTTGCTGTTGACGAGACTCGTAGGAGGAGAGCCGTAGATGGAGGCAGGCGAAGGCGAAAGGGAGTGAAGCGAGGGGGAAGGGAAGGGGGAAGGGGAGTCCGATTGGAAGATGTCCTCGAAGACGGGGTTGTCCGGATCTTGCTCCTGCTGATTCTCCCTCCCCACCACAACACCTCCACTTGTGGGGAACTGGAGGTATACTCACAGACGTCCTATTATGTGTAGTGCACAGCGTCAGACCACTTTAGGTGTTCCCCGCTGTCCCCTGACCGCCGAAGTCAGCTGGTCATTTAGCGCCGAGCGGCCTGTTGAGTCTTCGAAACAATGCAAGCTCAAGCCGCTGATATGCACCACACCACCACGCGAAGATGCGGAGATGCAGGTCACCCTGCAAGGCAGAGCAGTCAGACGTCTCAGAGCCAGCCGAACGCCCGCCGAGCCGGGAGTGAACGTGGCTCGCTACTGTTCTTTCCGGTTTCGGTTGTCTACCGGCAGCCTTCGGCTATCCTCATTCAACCACTAGAACCCTCCAGGAGAGCACTGAGCAGCCTGAAAGCCTTTGTAAAGACCRCCGAGCTGGCGGCGTCGAGCAGAACGAGCGCCGTTGCTCTGACTAGCRAGGTGCACGCTCCTAGCCGAGTTATCTGAGGGAGCGAGCATGTGCGGTGCAGAGTGCAGCGCTAAWCTCACTCAGCGAGAGCAGCACCACCCTCAGCCCTGCTCGCCTCGCCTTCCGTCGAGCGTTGCACTGGCAGGCGGTAGCTCTGAGCTCAGCCTTCAGTCCATCAGCTTGCCGCGGCACCGATGAAAAGTCAGAAGCAACCCACTGACTTATCTTATGAAGCAGCATGCCCCCCTCTGACTCCCCTACGGTGAGCCCAACCTTYGCAGAGCCGGCACCCTTTTGAAGCTCGGGATTTCCAGTGCACTACAGTGAGCCCAGATAGCTACCTGCGCTCGGACTTTTACATGCCCTACAACCTGGCCGCATACCTACTTGCAGTGGATGAGCGCACCAAGTAGGCGAGGCGAGTAGCGAGCGAGTTGAGGACCGAACGGCGGACGTCGACGGTGCAGAGAGGCAGAGTGGAGTTGGGTGGTGGAGTAGAGCAGACTACAACGCACCTTCAAGAAGCAGYGCACCCGTCTCAGCCCATCCTGGTCCCCTGCAGCGCCTTTCTCATGTTGCCTCTACTCGTTGGCTCGGCCTTCAGTCCAGCAAGAGCTCCCCTCCGACTCTTGAGACTGCAGCTGGCGTTAGGCGACTGCTCACTCTCATGCAGCTGACCCACCCGACTCTGACCGCAGTCAGGCGAGCTCAGCAGAGCAGACGGCGCGACGAGGACGAGAGCCGAGAGGGGAGGAGGGACTYCGCCGCTCGAGCTGGGCGTGTCCAGAGTAGCGCTGCGTTGCGGTGAGCACACTCTACAATAATGTGCACATAGCACAGCCGCCCGAACTCCCGAGTGATCAAGCAAGCTCAGCGAGAGAAGAAACTAGGCGAMAGCGAGCGAGCGGAGTGCAGTCGAGCGCAGCGCCGTTGTCCCTCGATGAGGTAATTACTTTCAGTGACCCCTACAACAGCTATCTACTCCGTCCAACCACCTTGGAGCGATCAGGCAAGCTCAGCGTGCACGAGCAAAGGAAATGGAAATGGCTCTACAGCGTTGACTGACCGCCTGCTCGGCGTGCAGGCGACTTCTGGCTCTCGGACCTCTCAACCAGGTTCAGCTTAGATGCCCGACCGCCTCTGCGATCAAGCAACCCCAGCACGGTCGAAGCGTACCGAGAGAGAGGACGAGACTTGCCGACCTCAGCGCACGGCGCGGCGTGCAGAGGATCACAGAAGTCGACGCTCATCACATGATCACCAACAGCAGGATCACCCGACCAACCCAGCGATCAAGCGAGCTCAGCAAGCTGCCGAGTTGGCGAAGCGCACGCGGAGCAGAGAGTTAACGGCGGCCCAAGCGCTCGGCTCGGCGTGGAGAGAGCTTCACAAGTGGTTCTCGCTCGGCACCAAGTTCCAGCACAGCCTCCCGAACGCCTGGACGATCAAGAGACTGCCGCAGCCTTAGGAGCGAGCGAGCGAGCGCAACAAGATCTGAGAACGAGTGACTCCCTCCTCATCTCGAGAGCGCTGTAGCGACCCTTCTCGTAGACAGATGCAAGCACCCAGCTACAGCATACTCAAACTGAGCACACTAGTAGCGAGGAGCAGAACCGATGAGCAGCGAGCCAAAGCAGAGAGGAGACGAGACGAGGTGAGTCGAGGCAGGAGGAGGGAGAGAGGCGAGCGAGTCGAGTTTCGAGTCGACCCTCGAGGATTCGTTTCGCATCTCAAGCAGGCCACTACCAGGACAAGAACGTGCAGAGTAGGTCTGATCCCTCAGCGAGCGAACCGTGGTAGAACGCTGTAGCAGACCCAACGAGGAGCGAAAGATCTATCTCGCCGAGCCCTGCTTCTCGGCACAACTTTCCTCCTCTCCCTCTTCCATCTGGTAGCGCGGCGAATCGTACAATACACTCCCACCACCACCACCTCCTAGCTTCCTATGCGCCCCCTACTTCCCAGCTTTCCCACCCTTCATCTTGAGCTTCTTATCCTTCTTCCCCGCTGCCTTGCCGCTCGGCGTTCCCGCTACGCCGGTCGAGGGGGAGTCGGTGGCCTTCCTCTTCTCCCCTGATGAGGGCGCTGATACGGTGGTGGTGGGAGGTTGGGGGGTGGAGGGCTTGGAGGCGGATTTAGACTTCTTGGACTTGGAGGAGGAGGAGGAGGGGTCGTCGTAGCCTGTTCCAAGTTCGGCGAATCGTTAGCGAGCGGTTCGAGTCGGGCGGTCAGGCGAGTAGGGGAGGGATACAAGGGAGAAAGGGGAAGAAGGAAGAAGGGATGAGAGAGCTGGGACTCACCAGCAAAAGGATCCATCCTCGGCCTCCCAGCAGCACTCGCCTTGCCCTTGCTCCCGATGTCCACCTTCTTCTTAGGCTCCACCTTCTCCACCCTCACCTCCTCCTCACTACTACCCTCCTCCTCGCTTTCCAACAACCTCTCCACATCCCCCTCCACCTCCCCATCAAACCTCGTATGCGTTCCCTTCTCGCCGAGCTCCTGCGGCGTACTCGGCCCAGCAGTAGGCGTGTAGTCTGCAGGGGTCCTCGGTCGAGCAGAGTTGATAGCGGCGTTGATGAAGCGCGAGGCGGCGGCTTTATCGAGTTGGGGTCGGGCTAGGAAGATGAAGATGAAGCCGGGACGAGGTTCGGTGACCAGCGGGGTGGGGGTGGGGTGGGGTGGGGGAGGAGATGAGGTGGGTGGGATGGAGGGCGGCAGGAGCAGAGAGGAAGGTTGTTCGGCGAAGATTAGCGAGCCGAGCCGAGAGGACCGAAGCGAAGGGAAAGGCGTACCCTTCTCTACTACAGGCTGTTCGGCGTTCTTGAGCTTGTCAAAGTAGGATTTCAGGCGGAGCTGTGCGTGTCCGGAACCCATCGCGGAGAGGGAGAGGAAAGGGGAGGGGAGGAGAGAAGGGTTAGCTCGGCTGCTTCTCACTCAGCTGCAGAAGGAAGGAAGGAGGAGGGACGCACCAGCTCCTGCAATACGGGATGTGCGTTGGGATCCACGCCTACTGTCCTGCAGTAGACTACTCCCTCTCTATCAGCTTTCCTCCTCAGCAAAACGCACTCCTCGCCCAGCTCTCCTCGCGCATCCCTCTGTAGTGAGAGAACAGAGACAACTCACTCCAAATTAAATCATGCACTACATATCCGGTCAACACCTCCAACCTCGCCTGTAGCAGTGGTTCGACCCCCTCTGAGCCTTCGGGGCCGGAGAGATGCGAGGTGAAGGGAGTTGAGAGGAGGGGAAGGAGGGTTTGTTCGAGCGTGGAGAGGGAGGAGGAGAGGGAGGACAAAGCTAGCGTGGGGTCGGTGTCGGACATGGCTGATGAGGTACAGAAAACGAGGTGAAAGCGGGAGAGAGAGAGCTGAGATGGGTTGGTTTCCAACTACTATAACCTCAGCCCAAGATGGTGAGCCCACCTCACGAGCTACAAGGCTACAGCAGCACCGAGCTAATCCGGTACATTGTAGAGCGATCTACGACACACGGCCAACACGCAAATTGCTCAACTACACGCTCGCTACACTGGTCAGTCTCGTCTCCTTGCTCTCACTCTCTCTCTGCTGTGCGCTGCTGACGGGTGTGCTCTACTACAGGAACGGGACACGCCGATATGACCAAATAGTCCGTCTCCCTCTTCCTTCCCTCTGCTCCCCAGCCACGCCCGCCGCCGCCGCCGCTCGCTGACTCGCTTCGCTCCTCAAACTCACAGTGAATGGTTCACCCACCAACATCGCGACACCTACGCTTCCATCATTGGGCATCCTACCCTCTTAAATTATATGAGCGTGGCAGATGGGGAGAGTACGGGGAGGATGAAGTTTGAGTTGACAGAGGTGAGTTAGTGGACCGAGCCGTAGGCGAGGTCTTACGAGCGGAGCGAGTTCAGAGGAGAGGGAGAGGGGGATTAGAGAGGGAGCCGAAGGCGACCTCTTTCGAGCGGAGCGAGTTAGAAGAAGAGGAAGAGGGGGATTAGAGAGCGACTCGAAGGGGAACTCCTCCGAGCGAAGCGAGTTAGAAAAGAGGGGGGGAACGGGAGGGGATTAGGGATCGAGGAAGAATAGCAGGAGAACGAGCCCGAGCGGAGCGAGAATTGGAAGAAGAAGGAGGAGGGGAGGGAAGGCAAGGGAGGGAAGGGAGGGGGCCAGGAGAAGGAAGCAAAGAGATAGAAACAGGAAGGAAGAAGATTGATAGCTAACGAGACTACTCACCTCCACCCACAGAGGATGCTCCAACCCTGCGGCCCTCCACCGCCGAAGGACGATGAGTAGACTATGTAGGCGTTGGGAACTTTGAAACCGGCGAGCGCGCGAGGATGCTCAGGAGCAAGAGCGGGAGTCGATGTGTGTAGGATTAGAAGGTGTATTATCAGGCTGTTCACGGTACGCCTTGCTCGCGTTGAGGGACTGCTGGGAGGGAGAGGGGGGAAGAGAGGGAGAGGGCGAAGGCTCGCCGTCGCCGAGGGAATGGAGAGGGCTAGCTAATTGAGCAGACCGGACGCCTGCTCCTCGCCACAGCACAAAGCGCGAGGACCAGCTTACGACCTACAGCGCCCCCTCCCTCCCTCAACCACTGCCCTCGACCGCTCGCCGAACTCTCTCCGCCGAGCTCAACTCGGCTCGGCGCCCTCCCCCGAACTCTTCCATCTCACCCACCCCAAAAGCCGCCCTCCCATCCTCTTTCAAGCCTCTTGACACTCATCTCACGCCCGCCCCGCCAGACATCACTCTCCTTCGCACCACCCCATCGCTCATCTCCCTCGGTTAGTCGAAGCGGGCGCTGGAGCTGAGGCTCCCGTGGGAGGGGGAGGGGGAGGAGTGGCAGGGTCGGGAGAAAGTGGTTCTGAGGGGGTGGAGAAGCTGGAGGGCGAGCGGGGAGCGGGAGAGGAGGGTCAACTCGACTCCCGGGGGGGGGGGGGGGGGGTCCGGGGGGGGGGGGGGGGGGGGGGGGGGGGGGGGGGGGGGGGGGGGGGGGGGGGGGGGGGGGGGGGGGGGGGGGGGGGGGGGGGGGGGGCCGAGGTTCGGGGAGGAGGATGAAGAGGCTGGAGTCGAGGTGAGGGGGTCGAGGCTGCTGGAGGGTGGGAGTCATGTGATGCTCGACCTGTCGGAGCAGCTGCTAGCCAGTGAGCTCTCCCTTCTCTCGGAGCGCTCGGCGCTGACCCTGCGCCCGAATCCTTAGACCTGCTCTTCCTCACCAAGCACGCTCGCGTCTCACAACGCAGCTCTGTGTTCCATCGCCTACCTCCCTACCTCTCCCGCCTCGCGCCATCCGCCCACCGCTTCTCTTCTCTACTCGCCGCCCTCCCTGCTCGCCGCCCTCCCCTCATCTCCACCCGCTCTGCTCCTCCCTTTCCCTCTCCCTCAGCTGGGACCCTCCACGCCCCTTCGATGCCCCTCACCAAATCCGGCACCTTAATCGCCGAACCTCACCCTCCAATCCCTTCGCACTCGACTGATGACCTCCCACCTCTCTGTCCCCAGCGCCGAGCTGCCTCCGAACTCTGGAGACCCATCGCTGTCTACGAGAGGAGGAGAGCACGGGGAGGATGGAAGAGGTGGAGAGGTGGATCATGCGAGGAGGGGAAGCTCGGCTCGGCGGGCGAGCTGGGGGAGCAGCGAGGAGATGGGGCCGGACTGTGGGATGAACTGGGGAACGGTGGGTGGGAAGGAGAGAAGCGTGGTGGTGGAGAGGGGTTGAAGGGAGTGTACGGGCGAGGCAGGGGAGCGTTGAGAGGGGGGAAAGAGGGAGGCAACGAGTGTGTGTTCTGTTTAGGTGTAGAGACAAGTTCTGTAGCACTGCGCTTCGTGGGACGTCGAATGACGCACTACTGAGAGATCTTGTAGAGCAGTAACCTCGAAAGCGAAATGAGCACCGAGCCGAGCCTTCCTGAGCGACTCGCAGTGGACGAGCAAGTCGAGCTTGCCTCTTTCCCTCTTGCTTCTCGCCTCGTCTTGCTGCTCGAGGGCTCTGCTGGCTGATAGTGTTCTCAGCTCGGGTATGCTGTAGCTGGATGCACGCTCACTCGACCGTCGAGTAGGGTAACGAGCACGCCCTCCTCGCTCGCTCGTTCTGCTTTCGTTGCGCACGCTCGCTCGCTCGCTGCTGGGGCTGCACAGGTCGCTTGATCACTGAGGCGGTCAGGCGGATCTGCTGACGCCTCCTCTCAGGTGGGTGTCAACTTCTGCTTTCCACTGCACGTCGAGTCAAGGTGCAATGGCTGGCTCCTCTCTGCTTTCGCCGCTGCTCGTCAGGTCTGCTCGCTCGCTACTGGTGTATGTACTCAAGCTGCATATGCCAGAGCTGGCTGCCACGTCTTGCCGGTAGACGAGGATCGCCCTCAGCTCTCGAGATGAGGAGGGAGTCGCTCCCTCTGACCTTGATTGGAGCTCGCTCGCTCGCTGCTGGGATTGCTGAGCTCGTCCGGTTGCTAAAGCCGCCGGGCGACTCTGCTTCTCACGCCGTTGCACCTGGTGTCAGGTTCTGCAGCCCTCTGCAGGCCGAGCCGAGCGCAGGGTCGCTGTCGACTCTCTGCTCCGCGTGCGCTTCGCCAACTCGCTCGCTTGCTGAGCTCGCTTGATCGCTAGGTCGGTCGGGTGATCCTGCTGTTTATATTGTCGTGTAATGAGCGTCAGCTTCTGTGATCCTCTGCACGCCGCGCCGTGCGCTGAGGTCGGCGAGTCTCGTCCTCTCTCTCGGTACGCTTCAACCGTGCTGGGGTTGCTTGATCGCAGAGGCGGTCGGGCATCTAAGCTGAACCTGGTTGAGAGGTCCGAGAGCCAGAAGTCGCCTGCACGCCGAGCAGGCGGTCAGTCAACGCTGTAGAGCCATTTCCATTTCCTTTGCTCGTGCACGCTGAGCTTGCCTGATCGCTCCAAGGTGGTTGGACGGAGTAGATAGCTGTTGTAGGGGTCACTGAAAGTAATTACCTCATCGAGGGACAACGGCGCTGCGCTCGACTGCACTCCGCTCGCTCGCTKTCGCCTAGTTTCTTCTCTCGCTGAGCTTGCTTGATCACTCGGGAGTTCGGGCGGCTGTGCTATGTGCACATTATTGTAGAGTGTGCTCACCGCAACGCAGCGCTACTCTGGACACGCCCAGCTCGAGCGGCGRAGTCCCTCCTCCCCTCTCGGCTCTCGTCCTCGTCGCGCCGTCTGCTCTGCTGAGCTCGCCTGACTGCGGTCAGAGTCGGGTGGGTCAGCTGCATGAGAGTGAGCAGTCGCCTAACGCCAGCTGCAGTCTCAAGAGTCGGAGGGGAGCTCTTGCTGGACTGAAGGCCGAGCCAACGAGTAGAGGCAACATGAGAAAGGCGCTGCAGGGGACCAGGATGGGCTGAGACGGGTGCRCTGCTTCTTGAAGGTGCGTTGTAGTCTGCTCTACTCCACCACCCAACTCCACTCTGCCTCTCTGCACCGTCGACGTCCGCCGTTCGGTCCTCAACTCGCTCGCTACTCGCCTCGCCTACTTGGTGCGCTCATCCACTGCAAGTAGGTATGCGGCCAGGTTGTAGGGCATGTAAAAGTCCGAGCGCAGGTAGCTATCTGGGCTCACTGTAGTGCACTGGAAATCCCGAGCTTCAAAAGGGTGCCGGCTCTGCRAAGGTTGGGCTCACCGTAGGGGAGTCAGAGGGGGGCATGCTGCTTCATAAGATAAGTCAGTGGGTTGCTTCTGACTTTTCATCGGTGCCGCGGCAAGCTGATGGACTGAAGGCTGAGCTCAGAGCTACCGCCTGCCAGTGCAACGCTCGACGGAAGGCGAGGCGAGCAGGGCTGAGGGTGGTGCTGCTCTCGCTGAGTGAGWTTAGCGCTGCACTCTGCACCGCACATGCTCGCTCCCTCAGATAACTCGGCTAGGAGCGTGCACCTYGCTAGTCAGAGCAACGGCGCTCGTTCTGCTCGACGCCGCCAGCTCGGYGGTCTTTACAAAGGCTTTCAGGCTGCTCAGTGCTCTCCTGGAGGGTTCTAGTGGTTGAATGAGGATAGCCGAAGGCTGCCGGTAGACAACCGAAACCGGAAAGAACAGTAGCGAGCCACGTTCACTCCCGGCTCGGCGGGCGTTCGGCTGGCTCTGAGACGTCTGACTGCTCTGCCTTGCAGGGTGACCYGCATCTCYGCATCTTCGCGTGGTGGTGTGGTGCATATCAGCGGCTTGAGCTTGCRTTGTTTCGAAGACTCAACAGGCCGCTCGGCGCTAAATGACCAGCTGACTTCGGCGGTCAGGGGACAGCGGGGAACACCTAAAGTGGTCTGACGCTGTGCACTACACATAATAGGACGTCTGTGAGTATACCTCCAGTTCCCCACGAGTGGAGGTTGTTTGCTTCTGTTGCCCTTTCTCCAATCCTGTGCTGGGGGTCGGCGGGGGGGGGGGCTGGAGATCGATCAGAGGACTTCCCTGCATGTGCAGGGAGGAGTCTGATCTTTTCCCTCTGGCACACCTCGCTCAGCGCTGCTTGGGGATTTACACACGCCAGCCACGGCTCACGTCTCGGTCGCCGAGCTTTCGCCCTTTAACAGTAGTTCGACGCTCTTGAACGCCAAGGGGGCTGTAGCTCTTCGACAAAGCGCAGCGGTCGCCTATGTGCGTCGAAATTGAGCTGTTGACTCGTATACAAAGCTTGGACGCTCAGCGACTCCGCACCGACTAGCCAGCTCGCTGCGATGCTCGGCGGTCGAGATCGGGCGCGCTGAGGAGTGATTCTGCTTCCAATGGAGGCCGATGTGCTCTTAGAGCTGCCACAATTTCTTCTCACCAAGGTTCCCCCTGATCTGTAAGCAGATCCGGGTGCTGGTGACTTGTCATTTCGGCGAGAGCTCGCCGGCTTCTTCGCTCGCAAGGACTCGGAGCGGCTGAGAAAGTGAGGGTAGGCCCAGCTCTGCATCAGATTAGAGGTTAGCCTTTGATCCCACTCGATCTCGGCTGCCGCTTCTTGCGCTCTTGCCTATCGCGCGCGCCACCAGCTTGCTTTTTCGCACTGCCCCTTTCGGCCCCGAGCACGAGGGCACTGGGGGTCGCTGCTGGGCTGCTTTGCATCTGGCAGCGTCCTCTTCAATCACTATCACCCCTCGCTTGAACCTGTACAGAACAGCAGACATGCTTGCTGTTGGCAGGAATGGAGGAAGCGAAGCGAGACAAGCTCGGCGCAAGTGTCGGGACGGCGGAGTCAACGTCATAGCGGCTTTTCTGCTGCTGGGAAAGCTAGACAGCTATCCTGACGTCTTCCGTCGCGAAGCTCGGAATCAGCTCCAAGCCTGCTGAATCGATACAGCGCGCTGCTCGACTTTCGCCCTGCGGCGCAGCGGGAGAGCATGCTGAAGTGAACTGCTACCCTGGTGAGCGGGGTTGGCTGTTACCCCTCGCCGTATAATTCTCGAGCTGTACTGCGCTGCACCACGTTCTGTTTTACACTTGCAGCACAGCCGTTGCAGCAGCGAACGAGCTCGGCGGGCCAGGCTTGAGACTGCTCGCTTCTCTGTGTTGTAGGGCTGCAGCAGCTTTTGAAAAAGCGGGTCCAGTCGGAATATACACATTGCTGCTCTGCTGCAGATCAGGGAGTGACTGCAGCTTGCCTTCGGCTTGACGCTCTTGCAGCCCTCGACCGAGGTTCGACTCCACGCTTTTGCTGCTCAGGAGACCCAATGGCACCCTTTCGACGTTAGTGACAGCAACAAGAAGCACGCACTTCCTTTGTATCATCGCTCTTGCGGTGTAGAAAGGCCACCAAGCCTGCAGAAACGACGGCAGCTGACTCGGACTTGCTGTTCCGCAGGTCGTTTCGCAGTGAGGAGAGGACGCTCGAGTACAGCAAGATGATGGAGGAAGGGTCGTAGCTGAAGTCAAGTGCAGAGTAGTGGACTGTACCCGCTAGCCGCCCAGGAAAGCTCAGCCTTGAACGCTGCTCGGCGAAGTCGAGTCGACCTTGGCGGAAGAGCAGCTTATCGAGAGTGGGCTGCTGAGCTGCGGCAAGCAGAAAAATGGGAGCTATACACTGCTACATGGTCTGCTCCCTCGCCATCCGACCCACAACCCCTCTCCCATCTCCTCCCTCCCGCTCCCCGCTGCCTCCTTCCTTGCCCTCTCCCGCTCCACTCGTCTGATCTCGTCTTCTCGCCTACGTCGCCGCCACTCGCCTGGAAAGCTACAGGAGAAAGCTCTACTAGACTGCTACACGCCCACTCGACTACTGCACCTCAAGACGAGCTCGAGAGGACGCTTTGCTGGAAGCTGCTGAGAGACTGGAACGCGCGTTTGCTGAAGACTGAAGGTGAGTCTAGGGTTGTTGGGCTGTGACAGTGAGGGTTTAGGATGTAGGAGGTGCTGTTGCTGCTGCTGGGATCGTAGTTCATAGCCGCAGCTGGAGGGAGGCGAGCGTGTTGAGCGATGCTGCTCAGTGTCCGGAACTCGGAGCCTGCAGAGGGGCGAGTTCGAGGCGATGAGGAGCAACAGTGTACATCTACTCGCGAGACTAGAGGGCTGACCCTCGTCGAGCTCTCCCGCAGAGCTCTTACCTTTCCCCTCCTTCGCCGACGCTCTCACCCACTCGCTCGCTCGCTCGACATGGCAGTCATCCAGGATCTACCGCCCGAGCTGCTGAGAAGGATCCTCGAGCTTCTCTGCGAAGAATACCGCTCCAGCGTCGACCTCCGCAATACCTCGCTCGTCGCCCCAGCATGGAGGTCTCCCTCCCAAGACCTCATGGTTTACAATGCGGATACCACCCTCACCCGTGAAGCTGACGTCCGACTTGGCGTAGGTCTCAAGTCGCTCGAGATCTTCGGACCTTGCAGTGGACTGCACAGTCTCCCTCCCGACACCACGCTCGAGCTCAAGAACCTTCGTCTGAACGCCGAGTTCCCGCCCTCCCCTGATCTCCTCTCCTCCCTTTTCGAGGCAGCGCCTGCCTTAACTCGCCTCGACATCACTCTCACCACTTGCGCCCCGAGTCTCCCAGCGGACTACGAATCGCCTATGCGCTTTATCGCTGCCCGACTGCACCACTTGAAGATCGTAGGCCTCACGGCTCGAGGTGGGCCATGGCTCGGCAGCGAGTCCTTCAACGTCGCCGGCTTCCTCACGGCGTGCACCTCTCTCAAGACGCTGGAACTCCAATGGATGCGTACGCACATCATCTTGGAGCTCCTCGAACACTTGAACGCCCGCCTCGATGTTCTGGCGACCCAGGTACTTTTCGAAGACGACTTCCGTGCTGTCGAGCTCATAGCGGCGCTCGAGCTTCCTGCGTTGGGCAGTCTAAAGCGTTGGCGAGTGTGGAAGAACAATGTCAACTCTTCTACCCTGGCACCTGCGGAGGGTGACCAGTGGGCCGAGGCTTGCCGAGCTCGAGGAATTGAGCCTCGCGACGACCGCCGCTTCTTCACCGGTGAGCTTTCTGAGCTTCTCCCTGAGCCCATTCAGACCATCGCTGACGTCTTCTCTCTCACACAGACTACGCCGCCGAGTAGTTGGAACGACGAGTCGAGAGGTGAGCTCCATCGCAGCCTTCGCCCTCGTCGCCGAGCCTCGCTGACCTTCTCTCGCTTCGCAGGGAGGTAGTCGTGCTTGCTTCGAGACGAGGAAAGGAGATGCGCTGGATACGACGATTTTGATCAACCTGCTTTGCTTTCCGTCAGCGTCGAGGTCGAGCAAGTTGAGAGCGAGACAGGAGCAAGCCTGCTCGGCGCTTGCGAAGGGAGCTTCCGGAGTGCTGCAGACAGCTAGCGCCGACTCGCAGAGAGACACCACGACTTTGAGTCGACCTTGCCTCAGACGAGAGTCATGCATCGACCTACAACTCGACACCACTCTGCGCGCAGTCCCCTCCCCTCAGGTCGAGAGCGAACTTCGAGCGAGCGTGTCTTTTCCTCCCGCTTTTCCCTTGACGTTGCTCTCTCGCCCGTCCGACACCTCTCGAATCGGATAGGAAGCTCTACTACACCTCGACTACCTCTCGACGACTCCGTCCTCGCTCACTCGTCCACTCACCAGCTCGAAAGCTCGAAACGGACGGACGCTGAGCTCTGAGACGAGGAAAGCTGGTTCGCTGCTGCTGCCGGGAGTGATAGATTGCTTACGAAGGTGAGTCGTGCTCCTGAGTAGTTAGATGGTGACTGGGAGCTGCAGGAGAGCAGTAGGTCGGCTGAGGAGCGCCGCCGACAGAGAGCGAGGCGGGTCGAGCGTCTGTTGTGATGAAGGTGAGGTCGGATGAGCAGGGAGGAAAAAGGATTAGATGAATCTACACTAGAACAATGCAGGGCTGTAGCTGATCGGTTCTCTTCTCGTCTTCACAGCTCAAGCTCCCCCTTCCCCATCGCCCTCCTCGAGGCTCACTCGCCTCCCTCCCGCGACATGGCCGTCATTCACGAGATCCCTCCCGAGCTCCTCTACCACATCCTCCTCCTCGGTTGCGGCCATCATCATCAGCGTATTGCCAACCTACGCAACTTCTCGCTCGTCGCGCAAAACTGGAAGGATCCGTCGCAAGAGCTGATGGTCCGATTCGCCAGCTTCGAATACTTGGAGGCGCGTGTAGGCAGGGGAGGAGGCTTACCGCGCGTTTGGAGGAGCGACCTTACGATTCAGTCCTCTGGTATTACGGTCGGCAGCTGGGGTTTGAGCTGGCAGCAAAGGACGTTGCTCGCGCTTCTCGTCGAGCGTAGGAACAACGTGGACCACCTCCGGCTTCAAGGTCCTATCTCGAATATCGCTCTTCTACCAGGTGAACTCGTACCGCGTGAGTAGGCAGTATCGACGCATCCTGGAGGCAGACGGGACTGACCGAGACTGCTCGGCGTAGAATTTAGGTCGCTCGAGCTCAACACGTGGGAAGACAACGAGGACCTGTCTCTCACCGGTCTCCAGCTTGCCGATCTGAAGCTCTCCTCCATCAAACATTTGGCCCTTGTTGCGCGCTTCCCGTCTCGCCTCCGCGGTCTTCAAGCTCTCCTCGACTCGGCGCATCGACTCACTCGCCTCGACCTCGACTGGTCGCTCGTGGACCACAAGGCCGGATTCTTCAACCACATCCAGACCCCTCTGAACACCCTCGCCCCTCAACTTCGCCATCTTGGCCTGCACGCCGCCCCCTTGCCTCCCTCGGCGCAGGACGCCTTCACCTTTTCGCTGGACTCCTTCCTTTCCCTCTGCACATCCCTCCGCTCCCTTACGCTCGACGTGATCAGCTGCAATAACGCCGTCTACTACGTGGGAAAGCTCCCCTCCGCGGCGCCTCTCGTCGTTCTCTCGACATGGATTACCATCTCGGCGGTCGACGCCAACCGACTCATCCCACTCCTCGACCTTCCGGCTCTCGCTAGACTCAAGCGATGGAGGGCACACCTCAGCGATGACCCGGAGCTGGTACAGGTGGCCTGGGCCCTATGGGCGACGGCATGCGAAGCGAAGGGAGTTGAGCCGAGGGGACGGGAGCGGTTCTTCACAGGCGAGTCGTTTATTTGCGCTCGGCAGGAGCAGAGCAGCGCTGACCAGTCTTTCGTTCACAGATTACCCTCCTGAGTAGCTCTTGAAGCTGAATGGTGCGCCCGAGAGCTGCCTCACCTCCGCCGAGCCCCTCAGCCTGACCTCCCGTCTGCGCAGGGACGTGAAAAAGCCTGCCGAGATGGATACGTGATAGGACAACCGATTACTGCTACATGTACTTGTGAATGCGTGTTTGACTCTCAGCGTAGAAGCGACAAGCGAACTTGCGGGGGTGCTCGGCGAAGGTCTCAAGCTTCAGCGAAGGCGCTCAATGAGGCAAGAGCAAGCGAAAACGGCTTCTGTTTGGACTCGTGACCTTCCTGATGCACCGAGCTACATCCGACCCCTCACTTCGCCGAGCATCTCGCCAAGTTTCGACATTTCGCGTCTCTCCCTCCGCACATTACCTCGCTTTTCGCCTCTCATGCCCGACGTCTCTCAGCCAGCACAGCAGCCGCTGTATACGATCGGCAAGACCAAAGCAGGCTTTCTCGGCGCCTTCGCTCGCGTGCCCATCAAAAAGGGGACCATCGTCCTTTGCGAGCAGCCGCTTTTTGTCGTCGACGCGCCGCTGCAGGCCTACCTCTTCCAGCGAGCAGCAGGAGGGAACGGACCTACACCTATTCAAGGCGACGAGGAGGATGAGACGGAAGCTGCATCGTTGGAGGAGTTTTTGGATCGAGGCATTCGCCGGACGCTCAAGCTGAAGTCGGAGGACCAGCGGGAGCTGTTTTGGGAGCTCGCCAACACCCACGACGAGCTACCACCAGCTATGGGCATTTTCACTACCAACGCCATCTCGTGAGCTGACTACCGAGTCTTGTCACACCGAGAAAAACGCTGACCGAACTCTTGGCGCCTGCAGAACTATCGAGGAGACCGGTGGACTCTTCCTCACCCTCTCGCGCTTCAACTCTGCGTGCCGGCCAAACCTCACTCGCCCGCTCTACGACCCCAAGGCTCGGACTCTGTCGCTCTCGGCGCTGCTGGACATCCAGGAAGGCGACGAGCTGACATGGCCATACCTCGGTGTAAGTACTTCCTTCTCATCCCCAGTTCCCCCGCAGCTCCACGCCCAGCTAGGTGGAGCTTTCGGTCCACGTCGCCGCCGCCGTCCAACCGCCATCGCCGAACTCTCGCCAACTTCGACTCTTTTTTCTACAGATTCCCTTCGACTTTGACGCCATCGACTACCGCCGCGAGGAACTCTCCCGCGTCTTTGGCTTTGACTGCTGCTGTGCAGCATGCAGAGTGTGGCAGTCGTCTCCGGAGAAGAAGGCCGAGAGCAATGCTCGGCTGCTCAAGCTAAGGCGGCTGAAGGAGTGCCTGTTGATTACGCTGGGCGGAAGGCAACAGACGATGGAGCGCATCTCGGCGCTGGCGGAGGAGGAACAGCTGTATGAGGTGGCAAGTCGGCTTAAAGGGCAGTCGGAGGTTGAGCCGAGCTCGCAGGAATAGACGTCGTGACGTGTAGCGAGCCCATAGAAGCGTGTTGTACATCAGTATAATTCTCAAGGATGCGTCCCTGACAGTCACCAACGAGCAGCGAGCGATTCGCCCACCTTGCGAAGCGCCTCTCTCGAGCCGGAAAGCGCTCGCTGCTCCTTGGCTTTCTCGACAACGATGGCACCTAAACGCGCACGCGATACGGAGCAGACGAGCAAGCAGGTATGTAACGAGTGCTTCTAGGGCATCGCACGAGCTGACCTGCTCTCTTACAGCCCTATGGCAAGCGGCGAAAGGGAACAGAAGATGCGCCCGCTGAAACGGACCCGGCTGCTCAAGAGGCGAGCGTCAAAGCCTACATGGTGAGCTCTAACCGCGAGCAAATAGCTCGAACTGTACTGATCTCGCTTCACTACAGTTCCATGCCGTCAAGCTGCTGAACAAGGCGCTCAAGAAATCTCGGACGTTTGAGACGCAGAAGCTCGCCCGAAAGTTGAAGCAGACCAAGTGCGTTGGAGCTCTGTAGTCCGTTCGGAGGAGGTGCGAGATGTTGACCGTTTCTGTCTGCCAACAGGGAGCCCAAGGAGGGAGAGCCTGCGCCTGACGCTGCTGTGGTCGCTGATCTCGAAGCTCAGCTCGCGACTCTCAAGGTAGGTCCGCTTCTCGCTTGAGGCAGCTCTGTAGCTCATATTTGGTTGTACAGGCTCTTCCCATCGACCCCATCGTTTCCTACATCCTGTCGACTCGTCTGGCGAAGCTCCCGTTCCTTCGCGACGTCGCTTTCCTCCCCGCCATCATCTCCTCCCTCCCCACCTTTCCTGCACCCTCGAAAGCCGAGTTGGACCCTACCACTACCGATGGAAAAGCTCGCAACCGCACCCTCGCCAACAAAGCTGTCAAGGAGGCGTGGGACGAGGTCTCGCGCGCCGTTGCGAAGAGGATGGGCGAGGAGGTCGAGGAGAGGAAGGAGAAGGAGAAGCCGGTGCAGGCTAAGGTCGTCGCTGCGAAGCCCGTCGTCGCTGCTGTGCCGGAGGTCCAGGTCGATGGAGTCGAGGTCGTGGAAGGAGAGCCGAAGCCGGAGAAGCGGTTGTCGAAGCGCGCCGAGCGGGCTGCCAAGGGTGCAGCAAAGGCGCTCCTGCCCAAGCCGACTATCAAGATGGACCCCTCGCGTATGGCGGCACTCGCGGCAGCTAGCGATAGTGACGGGGAGGAGAGCGAGGATGAGGGACCGCTGTCGGGCTCGGACTTCGGCGGCGACGACGACGACGAGGTCGCAAGGGAGTTGGCTCGTCTGGGAGGATCCGGCTCGGAGGGAGAGTGGTCGGGATCGGAAGCAGGAGATCAGAGCGACGCAGACGACTCTGGCGACGAGGGATTCGCCTCCGACTCGTCGTTCCCCGCCGTCAAGCCGGAGAAGGCTCGCAAGATGAAGCAGGCTTCGTCAAGCAAACCCATAACCTCGTCCTCCTTCCTACCGACTCTCGCTGGAGGATACATCTCGTACTCGGACTCGGACGGCGAGGATGCCAAGTGGGTGAAGGATGCCGAGAAGGGCGAGAAGAAGGAGAGGAAGAACCGTCGTGGACAGAGGGCTCGCCAGGCGTGAGTGTCGTGTTTTACTGTGACCGGCGTTCTGCTCTGACTCCGTCTTCCCCTGATCTCTCCCGCGCCCTTCTCCTTTCCACTCTCGCCCTTTCCCCGTCTCTCGCAACAGCATCTGGGAGAAGAAGTACGGCTCTGGCGCGAATCACGTCGTCAAGACCACAGGAGGAGTCGCCGCTGCTCCCAAGGGCAAGGAGGCCAAGAAGAGCAAGAAAAAGAAGGAGGAGGAGGTCGTCGAAGCCGCTCCCTTCGACCCTCGCAACGCCCCCGGCGGATCCAGCAACGTCAACGCCCAACCGCTTGGCGTCCGCAAGGTCGTTCGCCCTACCATCACCTACCAGAGCAAGGCGCCCATCGTCCCCGTCGCGGTCGCCAAGATCGCCGAGTTCACGAAGCCGAGCGCTCCCAGCCCAGCACGAGGCGGACCAGGAGGAAGGCCAGTGAGGGGTGGACCACCACCGCCTCCCAAGCCTGCGCCGTCGAGGGTCGAGGAGGGCATGCATCCCAGTTGGGAGGCCAAGAGGAGGGCGCAGGAGGCGTTGGCAAACTTGGCGGCAGCGCCGAAGGGAAAGAAGATCACCTTCGATTAGTCTGTGTAGTCGGATATGCAGCGTGGTGCAGCAAGCTCGCTCGCTGCGCTTCGAGGAGAGTCCGATGTCCCAAGAGAGATGGTATTGCGAGAGACCGAGAACGGGTGTGTGCGAGGAAAGGGTATCGGTACTGCTACAAACGGGTCCTAAATCTAGATCGAGTTCCTCCTGATGCTCTGTCCCCTCTTCTGAATCTTCTGCGCCGAGACCTCGCCTTCGGTGCCGGTAGGGAGCTCGCCCTTCTTGGCCCATTCGCCGATGAGCTTTTGAGCGTGGTTGAAGCCGATGTCGAGCAGTTCGGGGAAGCGTTTGAACTCCATCTGCGAGATGGAAAGGTCAGATCGTGCGAGATGGGAAGGAGAGAGGGATGCAACGAACGGTGCCGAACTCGGTGACCTGAAGAAACAAGGAGCGTCAACGAGAGCCGAAGCACGAGGAGAGAGCCATCACGTACAGGCATGCGCATGTAGAGGACACCGGGCGTCGCTTTGGCCTCCTCGAGGGTCTTGACACTCGAGACGCTGGGGAGAGAGAGCAAGGTCAGCTCAACCTTCGAATCGGCTCAGGCGGAACGTACTAGGTGAGCCTCGACTGGATCTCGGTGATGTTGGGGATGTTGGTAGGAGGAGAGAAGGGGTTCCAGCGCTGGATGAGGAGCCACCATCCCGAGACAGACTCGCCGTAGGAGCGCGGGGAGGTATCGTCGACCGAGCCGACATCGACGGCGAAGACCGAGGCCGCTCCCATCGAGAGCATGACGGAGACGGGGAGGTTGTCGACGTAGCCGCCGTCGACGAGCATGTTGCCTTCGTCGCAGAGGGGAGGGAGGAGGCCGGCGAGCGACATGGAAGCGCGAATGTAGCGCCACGCGTAGCCGGTCGTGTGGATGTCCATGCGCGAGTGGGTGATGTTGGTGGTGTTGCAGAAGTAGGGGAGCCACATGTCTTCGATGTGGACGTCGTAGAAGGACTTGTAGATACCTCGGTTGAACTCGTGGCCTGTGAGAGCTCGACCGGTCAGCAGAGGCTCGCTGAGACAAGCGACGCCCACTCACCAGTCGTGTATGCGACCACGGGGTAGGTCAAGTCGGTCAAGATCCTCCACAGTGTCGACATGCGCCCACTGAACCTCTTTGCTCGGCCGTAGGTCGACACGAGATCGCCTTCCCTCGCGTACAGTCCACCGACGAACGCTCCGATCGACGTTCCTCCGACCATATCGATAGGGATGCCTTGCTCCGACAGCGCCCTCAGCACGCCGATGTGCGCGATTCCTCGTGCTCCTCCTCCGCCGAGGATGATGCCGATCGACTTGCCACAGAGGCGACGAGCGAGACGAGCAAAGTCGTTGACGGCAGGAGGGCGTTGCGGGACGGGATGAGGCATCGACTTCTTGTACTTGCCGATTTGTAGCTCGACGCGCTTGGCGATCTTGCGGAGGGCGACGACGGGCGCTGGGTCATCGTAAGTCGAGCGGTTGACTTCGGGAGTAGCGCCGAGCATTTCGACGTGGTGATGAGCGTGGATCCAGGGGCGGTTCTGATGAGTAGAAAAGTCAGCCTATACCTCGCCCGACAGCTATGAAGATCGCTCACCTTGAGCCAAGGGCGAGTCGTTCCAGGCGGGACGTTACGCTCCGAGTGAAGGAGGATAAGCTCCTTGCGAGCGGTCGTCTTCATCCCCACGAGCAGCTTCTCGTACTCGCCGAGTCCAGGGTCGCTACCTCCGTCAGCGACGAGGAGGATGCAGTCGGCCTGTGGAAGAGAAGCCGGTCAGCGCCTCATTCCCGCACCGCCTAAGATCGAACTCACCTGACGAATGCAAGTCTGCGTCCAAGGAGCGCTAACAGCCGTATCGGCGACGTAGAGGACGATCCTGTACTTCTGCTCAGTCTCGGCGAGCCACCCAGCGAGCTTCAACGTGCCCATCCGACTGAAGGCGTGACGGCCGAGGACCTGCATGACGGTCGCCTGATTGAGGTACGAGGTAGGAGCTCCGATGGCTTCGAGCGCGTTGTGGAGCTTGCTGGCGAAGGCCGAGACGGGGACATGGCGGTTGACGGGGAGGATGGCGACGGTCTGCGAGGGAGCGAGGGCAGTCAGCGAGCCGCCAAGAGCGAGATACAGTCCGAGCGAGCTCACCTTGAGGTTGAAGTTGTTCTTGCCCATCTCGGTCACTCCACCAACGCCGAGAGGCAGCGGCACGGACGTCTTGGGCATGACCTGCTGCCTGAGCCTGCTGGCGATGATGCGCGAGATCTGGATGGTGACGAGCGGGTGACGGACGCTGATGGCGTTGAAGAGGGTCATGGGCATCCTGGCGAGCTCCGAGTCCCGAATGGCGTGCAGAGTCGAGGGACGAGTCGATGCGGTGATGCAGTCGAGCTCGCCGACCGACTCGCCTTGGCCGTACTCGCTGTGGATGTGGACTCCTCCGCCGGCCTTGTCGTTGATGGAGCGAAGACGTCCGTTGATGACCTGTAAAAAGGAGGTCAGCGAAGCTTGAGTGAAACTGAAAGGGAGAAACGCACGATGTAGAACGAGTCGGCCGGCTCGCCCTCGCGGTAGATGATCTGACCAGCGCTGACGTGCTGCCAATCGAGCGCCGAGTCGATGTGGAGGACTGCGACAAGTAGGAGGTCAGCTTTTGCGCTCACCGAGGCTGGAGGAAGCGAGAACTCACTGAGAGGCGAAAGGAGCGAGATGAGGCGCTTGGCGAGGGTGAGGAGAACGATGGGCTTGCGGTCCATCATGCGCTCGAGAGCCTTGGCGGGAAGGAAGCCGACGTAGCACTCGGTCTTGGCGGTGATGTCGACGTAGGAGGGGAATCCCGATAGCGACGAGAGGTAGCCGGCGATTCCTCCTGGCTTGACGGTGAAGAGCGAGATCGAGTTCGACGAGCCCTCGCTCTCGGTCGACTTCTCGTTGAGGGGAGGAAGCGAGTTGCTGAACTTGTCGAAGTGGGCTTGTGTGGCGCGAGGGATGGCGTTGCGGAGCGAAGGGCGAGCGTCGCCTGAGGTTGGCCGAGAGGGAGTTTTGTTGCCCGGAGGACCTGCTGACCTAGCTTTGGCGCTGGCGGCCGCGGAGGTAGTAGGGATGTTGGTCGTAGGCTTGGGCCGGGGGTTGCTCTTGATGTTGGTGTCTTGCGTCGGCTCGGGCATGGAGACGTCGAGGAATCCCTCAATCACGTAGTAAAGCCCAGCGTTCTTCTCGCCCTCCTTGACGAGAGTGCTGCCTTTGGGGAAGTAAAGCACCTCGACCTCGTTCTCCAACTCCGTCTCCGAGAAGCTAGCGACTGACGAGCCAGTCATCGAGCTCTCGTCGTCGTAGCCCTGTAGTCCAAGGAGCGAGAGCGAGCCGAAGGACGAGTTAAACATGGCCTTCTGGAGGTTCGAGTCTTGAGGGCGAACCATCGGCGAGTGGTCGACCGAAGCGGCGGGAGTCGAAGGTCCCTGGACGAGCCCAATCGCCTTGGAGATGCACTCCATGACGGCGTCGCGAAGGTCAAAGTCCTCGGCCGGCGGGATCGAGTTGCCTCCTCGTTCGATCCTGGGCGTGACGAGCGAAGGCGAGAAAAGCCCGCCGAAGCCGTTCTCATCGGCGACGGTCGACATGCTGAGGAGATCTCCCGCCTTTCTCGTCACATCGCCGCGACCACGAGCTCGAGGCGTCCGCGCCGGCCTGAACCGAAGCTTGACTCCCTCGTCCGACGCTCGCTCGTTGCTGTCGTCCCAGAAGACGTCGCCTTGGGCTGGCGCAGCGTACGGCGTGTCGAGCGTAAAGTAGTCCTGCTCCTCCTCCTCGGGTTCTTCGGCAAGCTTGGTCTCGGGAACGAAGCGTTGGCGAAGACGATGGACTCCTCCGGTCTCCCAGAAGGCCTCGGGAAGAGGGTAGTTGGCGAGCTCGTTGATGGCCTTCTCGGTGCGAATGACCTCGCGGGTGAGACCGAGGTACTTGTGGGCGGTGAGGAAGGTGACGCGCTGAAGACGAGTGAGGATGACTGCGAGAGGTAGAGCGTCAGCGAAGATGTTGAGCAGAAGAAGACGCTCGGCGCCCACCTTGGACGATGTGGCTGTGAGAGTAAACGAAGATCAGCTTCACTCGATCGAAAGATGGACAGGTTCCCACTCACGCAGCAGCGTTGGGGAACTTCTTGGTGAGCCTCCTGAACGCCTCGGCGGGGATGACCGCCAGAGTCGTATCCGTCGCCGCCCTCGCAATCGTGCCCTCCTTCTGCTGACCCTCGCCCTGGAAGCTCGGCTGCCTCGACCTCGACGTGCTGCTCCCTCCGCCATGGCTCGTACTGGGGGCGTTGAGCCCTGCGAACCCAGGCGTGCCGGGAGCCGAGTTGATGGGGTCGAGAGGAGGGCGCCGAGCCGAGACGGGTGGAGATCCAGGCTCAGTCTCGGTATCGGTGAGGTCGCCTCCGCTACCGCTATTGCGAGCGGTGGAAGTCGAGCCGAATGAGCCAGAGCTGGCGGGGCGAGGGTGGAGGCCGGCGCGACGGAGGGGAGCGGCAGGGGCGGTCGACTGGCGATCTTCGGGAGTGAGGGAAGGGCGTGTGGCGAGGTCGTCGAGAACAAAGTCGGAGACGTCGTGGTTCCTCTCGCGGTGGTTCGAGCTGCCGCGGGAGGAGAGGTTGCCCTCCTCCTCGTAGCGAAGCTTGACGTCCTCCGTGAAGAGCGAGAGGATGGTGAAGAGGCTCGACAGGGTTCCACCCGACTCGACATTATTAAGGAGCTGGTAGCCGTTGTCGTCCTCGTCGTCGTAGGCATCCTTGCGCTGCGATCCTGACCCAGTCTGCGCGAAGACCTGAACCGAGCCGTCGACGACGATGTAGAACGACTTGTCCTGATCAAGGTTGAGCGTGTCTCCTGCAACGAGGCGACGCGTTTGAAGATGACGAGCGAGCTCGTGGAAGACCTGAGAGTCGCGAAGGTCAGCTTTCGAAGCAGAAGGAGCGCCGAAGTACGAACCGGCTTCTCGAGGTATCCGAACACCTTGATCGCCGAGACTGATATGGAGAGGTCAGCCACGAGACAGCCGTACAACGGTCAGAGCACTCACGGAACTCGTCGAGGTAGTTGTGGAATCCAGAAGGAGCTTGATCCGTTGCGAGGTCGGGATGCCTGTGAAGCGAGCGATCAGCGTCTCGCACGCGGTGCGGGTCGGAGACTGTCCACGTACAGATCGAAGCCTTCATCCTTGGTCAAAGGTGGCTCCTTCAATGTCGTGTAGCGGTTCAGGTAGCGGACCTTCCAGACGTAGGAAAGGACGGTAGCTCCGAGCGCGAGCGAGATGGCCACTTTGGTGAAGTTGAGCTGCAGGGTGACGGTGGCTCCCCACGAGAGCACGAAGAAGGCCCATCTCGGTAGCGTCAGAGTGACGAAAGCGGCGAGCGAGGTGGCCTGCGAAGGAGCGAAAGGATCAGCTCGCGTCCTGCTCGGTTCAAGCTGCTGCTGGCAAGGCTCAGATACGTCGCGGGCGGCCGATACAGCATAGTGATACACAAAAAGCTCCGCCTGACCTCTACCTAGCCTCGAGGCGGCTCCCCAGAGCCAGCAGCCAACTCCAGAGCCACTCGCGGACCCCTACCGCATGACGTCCAGCCTTCACAGCTCAGCAACAGCTTCCCCTTCAGCTCTGAGCAGCTCTGCACGCGTTTGCAATCCATATCAACCTTTCTGCCCGCTCAGATTCCGGTACAGAACCCTGCCTCGAGAGAAAGAGCGATTGAGCGGGGAGAAGCGCACCGTGGAGTAGATGTGGGAGAGAGCAAAGTAGGTGAGTCGGCTAGCAGCGTTGAGCGTGGCCATGAGATCCTCCGACAGTGTCGGCGGCGGTAAGACGTCCATCGTCGGCGAGCTGAGAGCCAGTCGACGGCGAGAACGAGAGAGCGCGAGTCGACGATTCGCTCCTTGTGTTCTTGCCGGCAACTGCTTGCTCTCACGCTCTCGTTCGGGGAGGGATTAGAAATGAAGGGTCGAGGCTCTGATCGCTCTACAAACGGCTCTGGTGTTCCCCTCCGACTGCCTTGAGCGGAGCTTCAGCGCTCAGCCTCTCGCTTCGATATCTGCAGTCTTGCACGAGACAGTCGCCGAGCCACGATACGCTCACGAAGGGCTTATTATGCTGTCTATCGGCTGCGATCAGCGTGTCTTCAGACGGCCTCTCGCGTGCTGCTCAGCTCGGTGCTCGGTACAGACATGCCTCTCGCGCCCATTTCGCGACTGGATTCTTCAAGGAGTTAGGTGACCCGCTTAAGGATTACTCCCAGACCACCCGCGACTACTACTGATCTCGCCTGATACCCTGCAGCAGCTTAGACCGCCCTCTTCAGCCTCGACCCCTCCTCTCGGTGCCAGGGCTCGTCCTCGCCTTCCGCTCCTCTATCTCGCTCTTCTCCTGCTCTTCCTGGGCGTCCCTCCTGCTTATCTCAGCTCTCACCCGGTGAGAGGGTGGTCCGAGCTCAGCTGAAGTGAGGGACTACAAGAAGGAGAGCTGAGATGCTCGAGCGCGCAGGTTGGTTCCCTAGTAGTCGCCTCTCCCGCTCGCTCGTCGTCGCTACCAAATCTTCAAGATGCTCGCTCGCGCTTCCACCCTCGCCCTTGTCGCCTCCCTCGCCGCTGTCGTCGTCGCTCTTCCCTGGGGAGATGGCGAGGACATCAGGGTGAGTTGCTCGCTGTTCCGTCGGTCCGTTCTCGCTGACCTTCTGCTCTACTTCTCAACAGTTTGTCGAGGTCAAGGCTATCGATGAGGACAAGTTCAAGAAGACCAAATTCAACGTCAGTAGTCTCACCTCTCGCCTTCTGCCTCCTCCGCCGAGCTGATCCCCTTCTCCTCTCTCACAGGTTCACGATGCGACCGAGCACGACGCCAACTTCAACCAAGTCGAAGCCAAAGACCGCAACGTCTTGAAGGCTGTCGACTTCCGCAAGGATGAGGACGATGTGAGCTGTTCTCTCTCGCTCTCCTTCGCCCTCCCTCGCTGACCTCTCGCTCCATCCGCTCCACAGTTCGGCATCTTCAAGCGCGCCCGCATCGACGCCTTCTCCAACGAYCTCGACAWCCGCGAGGGTGCCGGATTCGCCTTCAACATCGACCTCAGCAACGAGATCGGCTTCAACTCGGACCTCGACTTTGACCGCTTCGACAGGGTGCGCTCCATCACTCCCTGTTCCCCTGCGCGCTCTCCTCTTACTGACTTTTTCGCCCTCTCTTTTCAGATCGACTCCGACGGCGGCGACTTTGGCATCCTTCGCAAGCGCTGGTCGGGCGGAGACGGCGAGGACATCAGGGTCAGTTCTGCTCTCCTTCTCCCTCGCCTCCACTCTCCCGCTGACTGACCTCCCCTTCACTACAGTTCGTTGAGATCAAGGCCATCAACGAGGACAAGTTCAAGAAGACCAACTTCAACGTGAGCTCTCTCCCTCTCCGCTCTCCCTCCTGCTCGGCGGTGACCTCTCCCTCCCGCTCCTCTCCATCAGGTCCACGACGCTACCGAGCATGACGCCAACTTCAACCAGATCGAGGCCAACGATCGCGATGTGCTCAAGGTCGTCGACTTCCGCAAGGACGAGGATGATGACTTCAAGGTGCGCCCTTGTCTCTGCTCTCGCTGCTCACTCTCGCTGACCTCTCCCCTCTCACTCACACACAGCACCGCCGCTTCCGTGGAGGCAAGAAGGGTGGCGACTTCTACTGATCTCCTCGCGTATGCTTCTCCCCTTCACTCGCTCTCCTTGCCCCCCGCTGACCCGCCCTCCCTTCTCTCCCACAGCCCCTCACCGCCGAGGCCCACCTTGCCTCTTTGCTTCTCTTCTGGCGACCCCCTTTTCTCCTTTCCTTTCTTGTACACCCTTTGCAACCCACCCCTCTTCTGCCTCATAGTCTCGTCGTCGCCCATCGAGAGCTGCATGCCTTCGCGAACGCCGAGCCTGCTTCCTCTCTGCTCTCCCTCGACCGAGCTGCTTCCCTTGCTTCTGGCCTTCTTCTACTCAGATCCTACTCTTCTCTGAAACTCGAGCTCCCCCTCGTCGTGCTGCCCCAGCTCCTAGCTCGTCTCCCTCGCGAACAGTCCACGCTTCTCTCAACGCCGAGCAGCTTGCGTCGCGTTCTTCAATCCTGGCGACTTTGGCAGGATCATGAGGCTGCAGAGTACTTTCCAGGAGTAATGAGGTACCGTATCTTGCCAGAGAGCACTCAAAAAGAGGGCTATACCTCGCTGCAAGCTATTCGAGCTGCTCGGCGAAGTTGACATCGGCGCAAGGAAGCTTTTCGAAATTACGCTGCTGAGCTGCGGCGAGACGAGAGTCGGAAGATAGTACACAGCTTTCTGCTCCGCTCCCTCGCCAGCTTACCGACACCCTCTCTCTCAGCTCGCCTTCCCTCCCCGCTCTCGCCTGCCCTCTCCCGCTTCACTTGTCTCGTCTCGTCTTCTCACCTTCGCCGCCGCTACTCGTGCGCAAAGCTACAGGAAGAAGCTCTCCTCGACTGCTACACTCCCACCCGCCCGCTGCACCTCAACACGAGCTCGACAAAAGGCCTTGCTGGAAGCTGCTGAGATTGAGCGCGTTCGCTGAATACTGAAGGTGAGTTGGAGGTAGCTGGGCTGAGAGGGCGAGAGGTCAGGATGTAGGAGGGGCTGCTGCTGCTGCTTGCCTTGAAATGGGGAGCAGCAACTCGGGAGAAGGCGCCCGTCTTGAGCGATGTTGCTCAGTCTTTGGGACGTCGAACGTGCAGAGGCGACGGCTACGAAATGGCAAAAAACAGCAGCGTACATCTATTCGCGAGACTGGAAGGCTGACCTCCCACCGTCTCCCGCAGAGCTCTACCCGTCCCCCGTCCTTCGCCGACACTCCCTCGACTCGCTCGCTCGCTCAACATGGCAGTCATCCAGGATCTACCGCCCGAGCTGCTGAGAAGGATCCTCGAGCTTCTCTGCGAGGGATACCGCTCCAGCGTCGACCTCCGCAATACCTCGCTCGTCGCCCCAGCATGGAGGTCTCCCTCCCAAGAACTCCGCCGCTACAACCTGCCCTGCTGGCCTTTACCCAGGCTCTCCGCGTCTCTGGCACACTTTACTCAAGCTGTTACTCTTCGTCGCGTCGTCCTCCGACCCTCTCAGTCAGCGGAGACTCTTCGCATGCTGAGCGAGAACGAGGTTACGGTTCAGACTTTGACCCTGCAGAGCGGCTCCTCTTCTCAAATGGACCTGAGCGCGATGAGCCTCAAGCTGTTTTCCGGTGGGTCTTGCAGTCGCTGTCGTCGTCTCGCCATGCACCGTTCGGCTCGCTTGCTCATCGTATCGCTTTCTTCGCTTCACAGCCGTCGAGGTCCTTCAGCTCCGCGCAAACTTCCGAGGGCAGCCTACCACCCCTTCCAATGTTGAGTTTGAACTTCAGGAGCTTTCGCTCGACGCGCTCTTCCCGCCCTCCACCGCCTTCCTGCAGGCCCTTCTTCGCGGCGCACCCTCCCTCACCCGTCTTGAGCTGACGAGAAGTTTGCACGACAAATTTGCGGACCACGTGGGCAAGTGCTTGCATCCAGTTGCTCACCAATTCACGCACCTCGCGTTCCCCGACGACCCTGCTGCAGCCAACCCAGCCCTCCACTTTCGCCGCTTCCTCGCCTCCTGCGCGTCGCTCCAGTCTCTCAAGTTATCATGGACCAATCCCGACGGAATGACGGGGATTCTGTCGGCGCTTCCTGTCACCATCGTGCTGTTCGAAACGGATCTTGCCCCTCGCTGGATGCAGAAGGGGCAAGGGGTCGCTGCCCTCGTAGCCGTGCTCGACCTGCATGCGCTCGCAAAATTGATGCGATGGAGACTACGCGAGGTTGAAGGAGGAATCTTGATGGGGGAGACAGCTCGAGGCCAATGGGAAGCGGCATGCCAAGCTCGAGGAGTCGAGCCTCGCGATGACCGCCGCTTCTTCAGCGGTGAGCTCACTTGTCGCTTGAGGTCGTTCCCAGCCTTTCACAAACTGAATTGACTCTCCTTCTCTCTCACAGACTACCCTGCCGAGTAGCTGGACCGACGAGTCGAGAGGTGAGCTCCTTCCTTCGCAGCCTTCTCCCTTCCGCCGAGCCTCGCCGACCTTCTCTCGCTTCGCAAATAGGTGGACGTGCTTGCTCCGAGAAGAAGAGAAGAGATTCGCTGGACATGAGGATGCTGATAAACCTGCTTTGCTTTCCGTCAACTTCGAGGTCGAGCGAATTGAGAGCGAGAGAGGAGAAGGCGGCTCGGCGCTGGCGAAGGGAGGAGATGAGTAGTGCAGACAGCTCCAGTCGACTCGCAGAGAGAGGAAAAGTGCTGCAGCTGAGCCCGCTTTGAACCGGAACCCTACATCGACCTACAACTCGACCCCCCTCTCGCACAGCCCTCTCTCCAGCCGACGGTCGAGAGCGAACTTAGAGCGAGCGTCTCTCCCCCTTCTGCTTACCGCTCAATATTGCTTCACACACCAGATATAGCTCCTAGACCTCGTAACCGCCTTGGCTAGCTCTGTGACAGCTCTCGCCTCGCCTGCTTGAGTCGCCTTCCAAAGCCCGGAGAGCGCCGACAATGCTAGTCGGATGTTATCAACACGCCCAATCTACAGCCCCACCTCCGCTCCTTTCTTCCCAACTCCAGCGCACCCACACGCCGCACCAGCATCCTCCTCGGCCCTACAGCACTCGCCGAGCGCTCCCAGCTGCCTGACCAGCACCTCCACCTCACCCTTGACTAGCTCTCCACCAACCTTAAGCGCCTCATTCAGCATCAACTCAACTTCTGCCTTCGCCGCGAGCGGTATCAGCGGCGTGAGGGAGCTCTTGCGCGAGAAGAGGGCGAGGAAGAACAGCGGGAGTAGGGGATTTGCGCTGGCGGTGAGGGAGGAGAGACGGGTTTGAGCGAGCAGAGGATAGAGGTCGGTGGCGAGTGTGGGAGAAGATGGTGGACGAGCGGAGAGAGGCTCGGTGGGAAGAGAAGCGATGTGGGCGGCGAGCTTAGTGAGGACGTCCGAGGCTGAGGTGAGCTTGCGAGAAGCGAGGAGGAGCTTGGTGATGTCGTTGGAGACAGTGGCCCACGATGACTGTGGGGAATAAGCGTCAGTCGACGTAGGCGAGCTGAACATCGATTCGAGACGAACCTTGTTGAGCGTGAGGGTGGTGAGGGAAGCGGGAGCGAGTAGCGAGCTCGGGTCGGCTTCTGGTAGTGGTGCAAGAAGGCAGTAGCCTCGAGGCTGACCGGTAGCCTTGTCAAGCGGTAGCATCGAGTCCCATGCGAGGTCGACACTGCGAGAGATGTGCTAAGTCAGCGACGCCGAAGCGGGAGGTCGAGCGCCGAAGCTCACCTAATCCAGTAAGATGGGTACTTGAAGCGAGCGACATCGAGGATGAGCACCGTATCGTCCTTTTCCGAGTATGCGGCGATGCATGAGAAGTGCCCGTCGCCCGTCTGACCCAAGGTTTTCCGCGAGTAGCTCAGAGCCATCGTCGTCTTGCCCGTCGCGGCGAGCTTCAAATCTGCTCGGAACTTGGCGATCCCTTCTTCCCTTGCTGAAGAGTCCAGGCGAGGTTGTACGGCGGTAGCGGTCAGGCCGTTGCAGCGGGCGAGACAGGCGAACTCGTTGAGGGTGATGCCAACCTCGGCGACAGCGTCGAGTGGCCGGCAGCAGGACAGCATCTCTTGCTCGTACCATCGCCATGGCCCTTTCCATTTCCGTTGTGGGTCGATTTCGAGGGCGTTGAGGACCATGCAGAGCGTTCCGAGCCCACAGAAGGCCGGCTCGTTTTGGGTTAGGAGCTGGCCTGTGAAAGGGCGTGAGTAATCAGTGGGCGCTCAAAAGCGGGGTTTGAGCTGAACCTAATGTTGGGAGAGGAAGGCGGGGCATCGTGTGTGAAGAAGGCCGTTAGGAAGCGGCCGAGGAGAGACCTCCGGGACAGCGCCGAACCAGAGAGAGGCCAGAAAGGCGAGCCAGAGTGGGACAGACCAGACGAAGCACGTGCATCCGTAACGCATGTACCTCTTTCTCCCCTTCTTTCCCATCGCTGCTCGTTCACGTCTCCCGCGAGCGTCCGAGACCGCGCCGAATCGACGCTTCTCTCCCGTCTAGTCGAACTACAACTCACCTGCTAATGTAAAGTAGCTCTCGGTATTCCCCTCTGCCATCGCTTGCGCGAAGAACTGCTTCCCCTCAGCGCCAGAGAATGGAATGCAGGATGGAGGAAGCGGCCGCTTGTAGAACGATGGCGAGGCGGCAGCGAACATTGGTTCAGCCATCCTGGGGTGATGTGGAAGTATTGTGCGCTGTGCCTCGGTAGCCAGGGATGTACGTGTCGAAGAGGCGAAGGCGCGGCGGCTCGAGCTGGTGGCGGAAGAGGCGCAACGAGGAAGGATGGGGGATGTAGGCGTTGAGACCGGCCGGGCGGCGCGCGAGACGGCTTTTAAGATAGCGAAAGACGTGGTGAACAAGTGCCGAGCCAAGAAACGAGCGAGATGGCGGAGGCCAAGAAGCGCGTCGGCGCATTTCGAAAGGCGAAACCTCGAGCCTCCTGAACTGTCGGCTTCTCCTCAGCGAGCGCTCAGATGTACAGAGTCAAGGCTCGATATTGCTGCTGCTTTGCTGTTTCGGCTCGCCATCTTGCTGTGCATCCTCGGCTTTCGGTCGCGCTGAGTCGTCCCCTTCGCCTCACTCTTGCTTTGATACCACGTCGGCGCTTGCTTGCACTAGCTCATAGACAGATATGATTTGATGAAGAAGCCCTGCCGTCTTTCTGAACTCCAGCAGACTGCTAGGAAAGGCGAGAGAGGCAAAAGTCAGCTTCAAAAGCTTCGGCGCCGAGGTCCAAGGTGGCTCAAGCTCGTACCTGGCCATGGTATTAGTCTACGAATCAGCGGAAGAACGTCAGCTCAGCCCTGTCCCAGTCGAATTGCAGCCGAGACGATCACTCACCAGTGAAGAACGTCTCCCGTCCCCTCGGCTCAACTTCCCTCGCTTCGCACGCCGCCGCCCACGGCGCCCAAATCTCCTGCACCAGCTCTGGATCTTCGCTCAGCTGCGCCCTCCACCGCTTGAGCCTAGCGAGTGCCGGAAGGTTGAGAAGGGCAATGAGTTGGTTGGCGTCGACCGCCGAGAGGGTGATCCAAGTCGAGAGAACAGCGAGAGGCGCAGCGGAGGGGAGCTTTCCCACGTAGTGGATGGCGTTATTGCAGCTGATTGCGTCGAGTCTGAGGGAGCGGAGAGAGATGCAGAAGGAAAGGAAGGAGTCCAGGGAGAAGTTGCGGCGGTCCGGTCGCGACGCGAGGGAGCGGCGTGTAGGCGAAGGTGCTGAAGACGAGGGCCGAGGCAGTTGAGAGAAGTCTGGAAGGTACGGGGAAGGTTGTCCTTTTTTTGTGATGAGAGACCAACTGAGTTCGAGACGGGAGAGCCGAGGCGCCGAGTCGACGAGGGATTGGAAGCCGCTGATGGGGGATAGGGAGCCTGCCACAAGGGCCAAGCGCTCGATAAACAGTTGTCGATCAGACATTTGAAGTCCTGCTAGGGAGAGATCGCCCCCCCGCACCCCCGTGTCGAGTTCGAGTGACTTGAAGCCTGCGCCGAGATCCCGAGCGGGGAACTTCCTCCCCGCTCCGAAACGGTGCATCCTACTCACGCGAAAGTAGCGCGGCCGGCAGGGACCACACGTCTGCAATGGGCCCGCGTACGCTGAGGTGCTCCGCTGTGTTCCCCCGCCCGACGAGGATCTCGAGCAGGGCGTTCCGCTCCAACGTCGAGTTCCAGGTGCCAATGCTGACGCCAGAGCCCTGGATGGACAGGTCGCTCCTCCAAGATTTCGGCAGGCCGTGTCCCTCTCCGATCCGGCTCTTCAGACATTCCAAGCTGGCGAATCGGACGTTGAGCTCCTGCGACGGGTCTTCCAATCTTGAGCGACGAGTGAGGTGTTGCGCAGGTTGGCGATACGTTGAACTGGGTGAGCAGCGCCGAGGAGAAGGATGTGGTAGAGGAGCTCGGGAGGGAGGTCCTGGATGACGGCCATGTCGAGGTGGAGAGGGAGCGAGGAGGGTGAGGAAGGGAGAGCTTGAGCTGTGAAGACGAGAAGAGAACCGATCAGCTACATCCCTACGTTGCTTCAGTGTAGATCCATCTAAGCCTCTTTCCCTCTTCCCATCACAACAGACGCTCGACCCGCCTCGCTATCTCTCGGCGTCGCTTCTCTCTCTCAGCCCGGTGCTCACCTCCAGCTTGGCGCCAACGACTACCTACTCAGCAGACTAGCTCACCTTGTTCGAGTAATCTAGCACACCCAGCAGCAGTAACAACTCACCAGCTTTCCTCGTCTCAGCGCACAGCGTCCATCCGTTTCGAGCTGTCGAGCTGAGCGAGTCGTCCTTGAACAAGCGAGCGAAGGAGGAGTAGTCGAGAGGTACTAGTAGAGCTTCCGATCCGAGGTCAAGAGCTGTCGAACGGGCACGAGAAGCAAAGTCGAGCGAGAAGGGGGAGGGAGAGAGACGCTCGCTCGAACTTCGCTCTCGACCTTCGGCCGGGGCTGCGCGAGAGGGGGGTGGAGTTGCAGGTGAATGGAGGGTTCTGAGCTAAAGTGTGTTTTATCTCAGCACGTTTTGTCTTTCTACGAGTCGGCTCTAGCCTTCTGCACCACTTCATGTCCACCTTCCGCCAGCGCCGAGCAGCCCGCTCCTCCGTCGCTTTCGGATTGCTCGAAGTCGACCCTGAATGACAGAAGAGCAAGTACACCACCACCCCCATAGCTATTCCCCCTTATCTAGTCGTCTCGAAACAAGCACGCCGACCTGCCTACTAAGCGAGAGTAGGTCGGCGAGGCTCGGCAGAGGGGGAGAGGGCGACGAGGGAGCTCACCTCTGGACGTGTCGGTCCAGCTACTCGGCGGGGTAGTCTGTGAGAAGAAAAGGCTGGCGGTGTGCTGAACGGGGGTGTATTGAGCGCGAGAGGTCCAGGCGTTGAGGGGAGGGAAGGATAGGGCGTCGGAAGGGAGAGGGCGGCCATGTTGGATGATAGGCGTGTAGCTCTGTAGCTCTGTAGACCGATAAAAGCTTCTATCAGCTTGAAAGCGGGGCTACAGGGCGCTAAGGCTCCACTTACGCTCGAAAGCTTGGGTGGCGCGGAAGAAAAGGGAGTCAGCCCCGGTCGATGAAGGCAGAGAACGACCTCAAGAGCAGCGAGAGCTGACCGGTAAAGAGGCGGCGCTCGTCGCGAGGTTCCACTCCCCTCGCCGGACATCCACCTTCCCACTGAGCTCGTTGAACCGCAGTCAATGTGGGACCTTTGAATGATCTGCCCTCAGGTATCCTCCACCGTCGTAGGCTGGCCATGACGGGAAGCTGCAGTAGGGCTACCAGCTCGGCGATTCCCTGCTCGCTGGCAGCTCGAGCCCAACGGTCGTCCATGTCGGTGGTGAGGAGTACGAGAGGCGAGCAGATAGCCGCTAGCATGGCTTTGGTGTGTGATCGGGTAGCGCTGTAGAGCTCAAGGGATTGGAGAGAGCTGCAGGAAGCGAGGAATCCTCTGAAGTCGAACGCCGTCGGACTGGTCGCGAGAGTGGTCGCGTCGGCGGCCAGTCTCAGGTGGCGGAGCTGAGGAGCCAACACTTGCATCACTGCGGCGTAGTCACTGGTGAGTGATTCCGAGTGGCTGAGTTGAAGATCGAGGCTGGTGAGGGAAGGCGCCGCTTCGAAGAGAGAGCCGAGGAAGGAAACCGCTGGTAAGAAGCGTGTTGCGAGACTGAAATACCGCAGCTCAAGTCTGATGGAAGAGGGGATAATGAGTCGTTCGGCGAGGTGCCCCTTGATTTCGAGGAGTTTCAAGCCTGGCCAAGCACAGGGATTAGCCTCCGCGCCTCGCCGACAGCGTGTACATACTCACCAGCCAGAAGCTTGATGCTTATCGTACTCAGGTCGAGATCGCATGCGCGAGTCCAACGCACCACCAATCCCTCTATGATCACGTCCTCCTGAGCGAAAAAGTCCAGCAATTCTTGCGCCGAACCTTCGGAAACGAGCGCCACGCGAATGGTGCGAGACGTGATGACAGGAGATGCCTTGCCGGCTATATGCTCATGCAAGTGGTGAGGACGGATGTTGTTGATGAGGAGGCGTTGCGAAGGATGCCTCCATGCTCTGGCGACGAGTGACGAGCTTGCGAGAGGCGCTAGGGGGGCAGCTGGGGTGCCCTCCACGAGCTCCGGGATCCGGTAGAGCACTTCGGGCGGTAGATCTTGGACGGTCGGCATCCTGGGCGAGTCGAGGAGTGGTTCGGGGAAGGCTCGGCGAAGGAGGGAAGGGCAAGACCTGTGTCGGTGCAGGACAGCGAGGGTGAGTTAGCATTCATCTCGGAACGCAGGAATATACTACTGCTCTCTATCTCCCGCTTCTGCCCCTCCCTCCCCCCACGCTGTAGCTTTATCGCCTCCTCGGCCCACTCGACGTGGGGCCGATCGCTCGACCCCTGCTGCACTCTTCCCTCAGCAGAGGCTCCCGCCCATTCTTTCACAGTCCACCATTATTCTTCAGCGCCCCTTGTACCCCAGTGAGCCCAACTCACCCTTTCAGCTCGAGAGAATGGCGCAAGGGTTCCGAGTCGCTGGTGGCAGAGCAGGTGCGCGAGGGCAAGTCCACGATAGAGCAAGCCCTATATGTAGCCCCAAGCTATTCAGAGTGATGACGAGAGAAGAGATGAACGAGTGCAGCGCGGGAGAGCAAGAGGATTCGGAGCGGAGAGCGCGAGAGGCAAGAGGGAGAGGGGCCTCTTCACGCAGGCGTGTAGCTGATCACAGAGTAGCCCCGGAGCTATACCTGCTATTGCTCGGTGCAATCGTGTAGCTCAACAGAGCTCCCTTTCAGTCGCCAGGGTTCGCCTCTTGCCAGCGACGCCCTCGGCCTTGGGTTGCTCTCCCGCCTCTTCGTCTACTTCTCGCTCGCCTCTTGGGAATTCGATACATTGCTACAGGTGAGCCTTTGCTGCTGTACAGCCTCAGACGAAGCTCACCTACAGCTCAACTCACAGCGCATGACGCCCATCGCTCGCTCCTGCTGAACACGACTCTCCCGCCAACTCGCTCGACGTAAGCTCGCTTCGCTGTGCGCAAGATTGGAGATGGTACAGGACCTTGCAGGGGCGTGCTGGAGTCGCATCGATACCCGGGGACATGGGAACGTGTCGAGTGGGGCGTGCGTCGCGTGAAGCACGGGAGGCAGGCCCGGAAGGGGTGACACAGAGCTGCAGAGCTACATGATGGTCAAAGGGATGTCAAGAATGATCTGCAGGTCCTCAGCTTGTCTCGCACGACCTACAGCAACACCCCGAGTCGTGTTTGACGGAGGACTCCTCAGCTGACTTCCCTCTCGCTACAGATGTTCAGCGTGTTCGCTCTCCTCGTCGCCTTCATCGTCGGAGGACTTACCTTCATCCCGCTACTCCTAGCCGTCTTCCTCGGCTTCCTCTTTTACACCTCGCCCGTCGTTCACCTCCCTCGCAAGACGGGCATCCCTCCTCTCCGAACGACCAGTGAGGATGAAGCTCACCCCGTCACACTCTACCGAGCTGGATGGTTGACGGTCAGGAGGACCTACGAGCCGCTACTCGAGTCGAATGGCACCTACGTCGGCATGATGGTCTCGGGATATCGCTCCTTCATGGACAATCGGTCGAGGGATCCTCGGCGCTCCAAGCCCAAGGACCAGTTCTATGGCGTCCTCAAGCAGAACGTCCTCTTCCTCTACGACAACGAGGAGCAGGTCGATTGCTGGGCTGCCGTCGAGGTCTCTCAGCACGAGGTCATCATCTACCCCGAGGGCAACCTCGACGGAGAGCTCTTTGTCAAGCGCAACGCCATCACTCTCAAGCCCCGAGGCGTCGACGGAGATGCTGCACTCGCCGCGCACGCTGCCACCGAGGAGACGACCCACGACATGGAGCCGACCAAGCCTCTCCCCTGGTTCATCTTCGCCAAGGTCAACTCGGACAAGGAGGACTGGTACCATTCCCTCGTCCAGGCCTCCAAGCTCGGCAACGCTACCACGAACGCCACGCTCGACAAGGATCGCTCCCTTTTCGACCCGGACGACATGGCCACCCTCGTCGACGGCATCGACGCTCAGCCCGATTCAATCCCCATGCGCTGGTTCAATGCTCTACTCGGCCGCATCTTCCTCGCCGTCTACCGCACCTCCACTCTCGAGGAGTACATCACCTCTCGAATTGTCCGCAAACTCAAGCGCGTCAAAACCCCCTCCATCCTCTCCGAGATCCAAGTTCGCGAGGTCAACGTCGGCACGGCCATCCCCTTCTTCTCCAAGCCGATGCTCAAGGAGCTCACCGCCGATGGAGACGCCAGTATGGAGACGCACGTCTCGTACGTAGGCGACCTTCGCATCACCATCGAGACGGTCGCGACCATCAACCTCGGCTCGCGCTTCAAGCCCTACTCGGTTCGCCTCGTTCTCGCTGTCGTGCTCAAGGAGATTGAGGGCAACCTTCTACTCAAGATCAAGAAGCCGCCATCGAACCGCGTGTGGTTCGGCTTCTCGAGCATGCCTCGGATGGTCCTCAACGTCGAGCCCGTCGTCTCTACCCGACAGATCAAGTGGAGCATGATCACCAGTCCCATCGAATCGAGGATCCGCGAGGTGGTGAGTTGGTGTCTGTACCTTCTCCCTCTCCCATCGCTGACCTCGTTTCGCAGATCATGGAAAGCATCGTCGTTCCTCACATGGACGACCTCAGCTTCTTCAACACTCGACCTTTCTCCTCCCGCGGTGGCATCTGGGGCGACGCCCTTCGCAAGGAGCACGACATTCACACTCCCGCTGGAGGCTCGGGCGACGAGTCGACCGCCATCGGCACGAATGAGACACCCGAGGTGGAGGAGGTCGCAGGCGAACCGGTGCCGAGCGCGACCGGTCAGGAGGGTATCGAGTCGACTCCATCGGCCAAGGAGGCTGCAACGACTACGGCGAGGGCGAGGAATCGGAGGAGAACGACGAGCGGGGGAGAGAGGGGAAGGCCGGAGGGACCAGCTGCGCCGATCAAGAGCGGCTCCAGCTCGTCGAGTCTTTCGAGCTTCAGCCTCTCGTCGTGGAGGGAGTCGAGGGCATCGGCAGCGACGACCGCTTCGACTTCGCCGACGACTGGAGCTGGCGCGGGCGACAAGAGGAGGAGCTGGTTCGGAGCAGGAAGGTCACCCTCGCAAGGCTCGTCTACCCCGCCCACGAACGCTTCCCTCAATTCGCTCGCTCGTACGAACACCAATGACTCGACTTCTTCGGTCGACAGCACGAGCACCAAGACTGGCGTTGAGGACTCGGCGGCTCGTCTACGAGACATCCTCTCGAAGCGAGCGCAGAGCAGGGAGCGCGAGAGGGAGACGAGGGTCGGCAAGGCAGAGTCGATCAAAGAGGACGAGTCAGCAGAGTCCCTTCAGGACGAAGTCACGTCGAAGCCGTCCGGCCTCTCCCTCACGGCGCCCAAGTCGACTACCCCTTCGGCGACACCCTCGCCGGCCTCCCTCCTCGCTCCATCGCCCATCCCTCTTCACACCTCCGACTCGCAGCTCTCCGTCGCCTCTCAAATGCCTCTAACCGAATCACCTGCGGGCAGCGCTGCTGGTACCCCCGAACTCGGCACCTCGCCTCTCCCCGCCCTGCCCTCGGCGCCCCCCTCGGCTCCCCTACCCACATCTCGGTCGACTTCCTCCCTCTCCACCAAAGCAGAACGCCCTCCCTCTCCTACGCCCTCCACCGCCTCTACACTCGCTTCCACCACCTCGCTCGCTCCTCCCGCCATCCCCTCACGCCCTTCGTTCACCAAAACCCTCCCGAGCACTCCTCCGCCCCCACCTCGCCGAGATCTCAGCCATCAGACGACCCTCTCCGCCGACTCAGCAGCGGCAACGGCCTCCTCCCTCCTCTCTTCCTGGCGTACGAAAGCCGCCGACAAGGAGGCGCTCGCTGCTGGGGTCGCGCAGGCCAAGGATACGATGAAGCGGTGGGGAGCGACTTGGAATGCTCGTAAGGCGGGTGCGGGCAAAGAGGCGGTACCGGAAGACGCGGGCGACGATGTTGAAGCCTCGAGTCCACCGCAGGACGGTGGAAGGAGCTTGTCGTCCTCGAGGGAGAGAGAGGCGGAAGGAAGCCCAACGAGGAAGGTCGAGTCGTATCGCGATTACAGGGCGGGCAAGAGGGGCAACGGCGGCAACGGCGACTACTTCCCTACTGATCCTTCGACATCTTCACCATCCACCGCACCCATCTCGATGCCCGACGTCTCCTCCTCCCCCTCTCGAGCAGCGAGAGACTTCGGCAGCGCCGTCTCGACCTCTCCTCCTCGCACTTCCACCACTCGAACGCATCGCCCCTCGCTGTCCTCGTCGCCTTCAGCCGGCCACTTCACTCCCGCCGCGCCCTCTCCCACTACCAAACTCAGCACCGCCCCGACGTTCGCCACCGGCTCTCCCTCTCTCTCCACCTCGCCTTCCAAGTCCTCGACGACTGCGACGACCACTCCGGCAAGAGCATACAAGCCTGCTACGATGATGGCGATTCCGGGGATTAGGGATGAGAGTAGGAGGAACGCGGTCGCGAGTGATCATGTGTCGGCGGAGGAGAGTAAAGGGAAGGAGACGACGGAAGGGGAGAAGGCGGAGAAGGATGGGGGAAAGGTGCTGAAGGAGACGAAGGGAGCTGCTGAGGTGGAGAAGAGGAAGAGGGAGGTCCCACCTGCTCCGACGAAGAGCGCCACGCAGACGCCCGAGTGGACGACCCGTCCCGCCTCCACTACCGCCGACGCCGCTTCAACTGCTCCACCCGCACCTAGCGTCGCCACGACACACCCCACGCTTCCTCCACCACCACCGCCTCGGCTAGCACCAGCCGTCCAAGTCGGGCTTCCTAGGCCTCCCACCGCCGCCGAGGTCACCTCTCGACCCGTCCCAGCACCTCCTGCCCCGTCACAGCCCTCAGCTGTCGCTTCTTCGTCTGGAGGTGCTGCTGCTGCTCTCCAACCAACCTCGGCGCCACCGCCCGCTGTTCCACCTCGTCCTCTGGTCGATCCATCTCCCTCCTCAGCCATCGCCGAGCCCACAACCAGCAGCGGCGCGCCCACTTCGAATCCAGCGACGACACTCACGAGTAGTACAGACAGCAAGGCGGAGCAACAGGAATCAGTAGCAGCGACTAGATCGGCACCGGAAGAAGGCGCCGACGAGGATGGGTGGGGTTTGGATGGAGCGCTTGAAGAGGAGGAAGTGGAGAAGTCTGTACCGCATGAGCAGTAGTAGTTCTTGATTCGTTCGTTCGCAAAGCATACCCTCGCATCTCTCTGTAGGTCAGAAGCGTGCGTTTCGACGCTCGGCTGCGATCTTCGCTTCTCGGCGAAGTCAGGGCTGGCGACGAAGGCAAAGCGAGTGGACCATAGAGCTCGAGGGGTTACACGCCTTCTCTTATCGTTCTTCTAGTGACTCAACGCAAGGACTCGACCTCACTGTGGGCTGAGAGAAGGTCAGCGAGGCTCGGCGGATGGGGGGAGCTGTAGGCGAACCCCAGGCTCGAGAGGTTCTTCCAGCCAGCTGCAGCTTGCCCACTCTGAGCACACCAGCAACCAGCAGACCCAACGAGCAGCGAGCTTCAAGAGCAGCAAGACGAGGCGAGAAGCAAGAGTGAGAAAGAAGCTCGCTCGACTTGCTCGCCCGAGTCGCTCGAGGGGCTCGGCGACCGTTGACAGTCGAAATGGAGCTACGAGCCAGCTTCCAGCATCTACTGACATGCTTCTACAGCTCTACCCATAATAAGGACCCCCCAATCCCCCGTCACCGAACCCCGTCTGATCAGGATATGTCCACCCCTCCGCCGAAGCCGTTAATCCCGAGCTTAATGGGGCCCATTGCGGTGGCGCATCTTCTGTAGCTGGAGAGCTATGTCTCGTACCGGATCCTGAGGTCGACGTCGAGGCGGTAGCCGAGGAGGACCAGTAGGCGGCGTGTGCGGCGTGCGAGTTGGAGTCGAAGAAGGGCTGCTGAGGCTGAGCGGGGGACGGAAAGGGGTGGACGTTGTTGTAGTCGGAGGTAAGCACGGACAGAACCTGGGGTGTTGGGGCGCCGTAGTGGGCGGAGGGCGTCGAGAGGTAGTGGTTCATCTCCTGGATCGCCGAGTCGAGAGGCGCCGACGTGACCGAAGTCCATCCGCTGAGCAGAGCGGCATGTAGAATCCTGTATGCGAGAGTTAGTCAGTAGTGAAGCTCGGAGAGAATCAGATTCTGAATCAAGACCGCGACTCACCCCCCAGCCCTCGAACGCCGATCCTCCTCCCTCGCTGGGCTCGTCTTGATCTGCTCCCACCATCCAGCAAAGTCGAGCTGCACCAGATACCCGCTCATCCACGAAAGCGAGCAAATCCTCGATACGCGCTCGACAAAGATAGCTGTCGCGCGATCGCCGAGTCGGCTGGCCTGCGCGAGCATGACCGCCAGCGCCTCCCTCTGTAGTCCTCGTTCCAGCGGCGTTCGACCACTCTCCCCTAGTGCATCGAGCTCGGAAATCCTGCGCTTGAGTTCCTGAATCGGCGCAAGGGCGAGAGCGCACCAGCCAAAGTTGACGAGCTGACGACAGGCGGCGAGGCGGCAGGTAGGAGCGATGTGAGGAGGCATGGCTGCGAGTAGACCGTCGGCGCGTATGTCGAGGATGGAGAGAAGGTCGTGGAGGGACTCGAGTGAGGCGAGGTACTCTTGCATGGCGGTGGCGGAGAGAGGTTGCTGACGGGCGTAGGCTGCTCGGCGAGAAGGGTAAGCTCGGCTTCCATGATCGCCGCGAGTAGACGTACCTCCAGTAAAGTGTATAACACAACTGCGGGCGAGAGTAGCGGCGTGGTAGAGGTCTGTGATCGCAGCCTCGTTAGCGATTTCTCGGCGAGCGAGGTCGAACGAAAGGCTCACAAGGGCAGACGAAAGCATCAAAGACGTCGATGCACTCCATATGTCGCGCTTGATGTGCATACTCTCCAAGTGGGCGAGGTATGGGTCCGCAGAGGAGGAGGAAATCCGAATCGGTGCTGTCGAGACCGCCGAGTCAGCGCCGAGCTCGGGCTCCGATGGAGCGCAGGACCCACAAAGTCGAAGGCATGCCCGTCTGTAGCGAGTAGAGCGATTCCAGGAGCTGTTGAGAGAATGGAGATCAGCGCTATCCTTCAGTAGACAGCGCGAGATCGGCTCACAAAGTAGAAAGGCCATTTGCTGTCGCGTGGGGTACTGTGCCCCTTCGAAGCGAGGATGCGGAATTGTGTGACGGCAGCCACAAGATATGGAGTTCCTGCTCCAACTTGTTGAGCTGCAGAGCGACATCGTTAGTAATCGCCTTCACGGAAGCCGAGGTCCGAACCCACCTTCAACCAAGCGACTTATGAGCCAGCACGTCGCGGCGTTCTCATCGTCGTCCACCTTGGCCATCGTCCCCTTCTCCCACACGCATCTGATGGCCGCTTCCCTCAACTCATGGCACAGCGAGGCTCGACGGCGCCCATACTCGCGCAAGTCGGTGAAGGGAGGTGGTGCTGGCCCGGCGACGAGGTCGAAGGAGGGGACACCGGGAGCTGAGAGGGGCGATGCGGGAGGACCAAAGAGTAATGGATGGGAGGAATGAGCGGCTGAGTGAGCCAAGATGACCCGAGCGAGAGCTTCGTGCGTTGGCGGAAGGAGCGAGAGGCGGCCTGCGACCGAGTCGACCTCGCGGATGAGGCCGGAGAGGTCTAGCAGGCTCAGGTAAGTTTCTGGCGTATGTCGGAACTCTGTAAGATGTTCAAAAGTCAGCTCGGAGCCTGAGCCGACGGCGAGCCTCGGCCTTTGACAGGGGCGAAGAGCGAATGTGGTGCCCGCGCGAACGCCGAACTCGAGAATCGAGGGACTCACGCTGTAGGAGATGGCTGGCGAGTATCGTAGAGATCTGTGCGCAGGCCAATGCCCCATCTACCCTACTGAGCGTCAACTCTGGTGACCCCGAGTCATCCAGCCTGGCGTTGTTGATCCTCGAGCTTTCGCTGGCCGCTGCCCTGCACTGTTCTATCCGTTTCCCATTGCGAGGGAGCATCTTCTTCCTCACATGTGGGGTGTGAGTGCATCTAGATTGGTGCAGAAGGCGTAGGAGACCGGCATCAGCTCCCCTTCGAAGCGCAAGGGAGAGCGAGAGGAAACAGCTCACGGTACCGCATGTCTTGCACACTGAGAACAAGGCCCTCCATTTTCAGAAGGTTGACATTTCACCTTGCGAATCCGACAAGAGTCGCAGGTCATCCTGCCCGCCTTCTTGAGAGTCGCGGTAGGCGACAGTGAGGAGGTGGACGACATCGAGGAAGCCGAGAAAGCGCCGAGGGAGCGTGGGCGTCGAGGAAAGCACTCCAGTAGAGTCCTACGATGTACAGTCGACGGTCGAACGAGCAAGGTGAGGGTTGCAAGAGGCAGAGAGAGGGGAAGGAGAGCTTTCGCCGCCCCCCCGAATATCGCCCCTCTGGCTGCGCTAAGTCCCATCATTCGACGCTGCCCTACACACCCCGTCCAGTCATCATGCATGTTCATCTCTCCGCTCTGCACCGCACAAGCATCTCTAACAACACGCGGTTCTCCGTTCTAAACTTTCGCCGAGCTGAATCGCCGAGCTGGTCAAGAGAAGGCTCGAAGGTGGTCATTACTCTGCTCCTTCTACTACCAAACTGCTCGTATACGCAACAGCGTCCATCCACTTCCTCACTCCGAGTCAACCAACACCAACTCACACCCCTCTGATCCTTCCCCCCCGCCCAATTTACTTGCCCTCTTCGCTCTGCCGTTTCGCCCCGCCCCCAAGCCTCACTCGGCCTCAGCTCACTCGGCCTCAGCTCACAAGTCCTCATCCGCCAGCATCTCTGCTACTGCGCAGAAGAACGACACAGGCTTGAACTTGATGGGCTTGCCAAGCCACTCGGCCCAGCCGTAGCGAACTTTGCCTACCCAGCCGACGAGATCCCTGCGCGCGCCGAGGAAGCGAGAGGATGGGGAAGGGGAGAGGGAAGGTCAGAAAAAACGGTTGGCGGCCCGGAAAGGAAGGTGCGGAAAGCGTACAGATGATTGACGTTGTTGAGTGTCGCTTGGTATTGACCCCACTTGGCGGATTCGATGCTGACGAGGCCATCGTTGGCGCCTGCCGGGACGAGCGAGCGAGAGGGAGAGATCGGGGAGGGCGAGTGAAGGTCAGCTGAGGCCTGACAGGTCGACCGTACAAGAGACCTGAGAGCTGATGGCTAGACTCACCCTCTCGCTCATGCACAACGCCCCATGGCACGCGGAAGACGTTGCTCCATCCCGGCTCGAACTCGGCGCCGTAGGAAAAGTACTTGACCTTGGGATCGTCGGGCGTCTCGTCGTTGAAGCGAGCCATCTTGGTACTGTAGCAGAGTCACGAAGAGGTCAGCCAAGCGAGGTAAAGAGACCGCATTCGACCGAGGTAGCGCCTGCGCCGCCGAACTCAAGCAGCAAGTTGACTCACGTCGTCAAGTCGTCGAAGGCCTTTCCTCCTCCCGGTACACCGAAGGTCGACATGACGTTGAGGAGAGCTGGAACTCGTGAAGAGCCGAGCAGGTCCTCGAGTAGGTAGTCGGCGAAGGAGGAGCCTCGGTGAGGAGTGGAGATGGTGGTGAGGGAGCGGACTTTGAAGGTGGTGGGTTGGAGTCGAGAGATGAGGAAACGACCATCGAGTCCTCCCTGTTGATTACGAAGAAGAGAGCGAGGCGAACGCAAAGGAAGAGACATCGAGGAGGGAGAAAGGGAGGGGACGAAGGAGGCGGACTGGTCAGCGCCGAACAGCGAAGGGAAGCGGAACGTCACTGCTCACCATGCTGTGACCAATCAGATTGACCTCTCGACCCGGGAACGTCTCCTCGATCAACTCGCAAAGCACCTTTGCCCTCTCCTCGATACTCGCCGAAGCCGGCACCCTCCCGATAAGCACCTCCACTCCCATCGCCTCCAACGCCTCCCTAATCCCAATCCAATACGCAAACTGCAGCGGCTTGATGCCCGAAGGACCAATAACATCGAAGCCGAAAAGGCCGTGACAGAAGACGATTGGGTACTTGGGACAGCGGTAGCGCTCTTTGATGAGGGAGAAGACGTCCATGTGGTGGTCGTCCTCCTCTTTTGCTGCTTGGGTGTCCTCCTCGTCGAGGAAACGCTCGACTTCGCTCCGTTTAGCGGTGGGGCCGTCGTCCTCGTCTCCCTTCTTCGCCGAGGACGAGTAGCGCCGAGCGTGTTGAGGTTTGGTGGGAGGGGTGAAAGGGTTGGAGAGAGAGAAGGAGGAGAAGAGTGAGGAAGGGCCGTCGAGGGGTTGGGCATGGGAGGTCGAGGCGGAGGAGAAGACCGAGGTGGGGAGGAATGAGGTCGGTTTGAGAGGGCTGCTGGTCGAGGTCCGACGCGAGGGAGGGGAGGTGCGGTAGCTCTTGGGAGAACCTTCGTCGGCTTCTCGGTACTTGGTCGGAGTGTCGCTGATATTGATCGAAGTGGCGGCGGTCGCCAGTGAGTTGAGATCGGCGTCGAGCAACTCATCCTCGGCCTTGTCCTGAGCTCGCGCTGCTTCCCGCTGGGCTTGAGCGTTGGTCACGGCTCCCTGTCCTCCGAAGAGAGACATGAACCCTCGCGCAGAAGCATGAGGGTCCTCCTCGACGCTGGGCTCGGTGAGGCCTGCTCCATCGTCGTCCGGCTCGACCGCTCGCCCCTTGCCCTTGACATCCGCCGCGCTCGGCTCGACAACCGAAAATGGCCACCACTTGGTACCCCAGCTGAGCTGATCCAACCCCGGCGCCTGCGCCTGCTCAGCGCCGTCCTCGATGGGCGGCAACGTCTCGGACGAGGAAGTGCCGCTCATCCTCCTCGCCGAGAGGCTCCCCGTTCCTCTTCCATTCTTCTCCCGATCCAACAACGACTTCAAGCTCCCCGCCGAGGCGCTGCGATTCCTCCCTCCCCCTCCTAGAGCCTTCCTGGCGTGCGGCGGCGAATGGCTCCCTCCTGGCAGTAGCGGCGGTCGATCGGTCTTGGGCGACGAGAGGACGGGGTGACGCGCTACTGATTCGGATACGCTTGCTGATGGGAGGGTAGCGCGCGTGAGCGAGTCGAGGAAGAGAGGTGACAGCGACGGCGCGCGAGATGCTGAGGTTGCGCTTGAGCCTTGGAAGGAGGATTGCAGGCGAGCTAATGGCGGTTTGGAGAGCGAGGGAGGCGTTACTGAAAATGGGCTGGCTGGCGGTGAGTCCTGTAGCGAAGTCGGCGAGGCTGGCAAAGGAATCGACGCCGAAGAGGTCGAGGCGGTCAGCGACGAGGAGTGCATGGGACGGAGCCTCTTAGGGCTGCAGCGAAGGATGCGCGCCAGTTTAAGCTGAAGCGAGAGCTAACGATGAGCTGCCTGCTCTGAAAGATCTAGGAAGTGGTCGAAGCGAAAGAGCGCCGGAAGCGAGGAAGCGAGATGATGACGGTCGACACGGGTTGCTCTCCTCCGCAACTGTTCGATTCTCGGGACTGTTCGACTACAGGAAATGGCGCCGACACCGACACCTTCACCACCACCAGAACATGCTATCCCACCTCTTCACTTGCAAGTGCTCAATCTGAAGCACGAAGGTGCGCGTTCGCCGTCTCTTGTTCGCGCTCGAACTGCTCGCTAACCTCGTTTTATGCCTTACAGGAGCACAGAGGTTCTTCTCGCACACTTCAAGTCCCTACTCGGCGCTCGAAAAGTCCTGCGAGATCGTCCTGGCCGCGCTCTACCCTCCGACTCTGGTCTCCGAACACGGTGCACCTCCTCCTGGACCGCCTACGATCCGCTCGGTCACCCTACATGTTAGGCCATTCGGAGGAGTAGCTCATACCTGCGGCTCGGACCTCGATGAGCAGCACAAGGAGGTCCACCTCTCGGCCGACTACGTCGCTCAAGTCGGAGGCGACTCTCGGCGCATCAATCATGAGATCAGAGGAGTGTTGGGCCATGAGCTCGTACACGTGTTCCAGTGGAACGGGTTTGGCACGTGCCCGGGTGGTGTGATTGAGGGGATCGCCGACTGGGTCAGGCTCGGCGCAGATCTCGGTCCTCCTCATTGGCGCGAAGGAGGCGATACCTGGGATGCAGGCTATCAGGTGAGCTTTTGCTCTTGCTCGAGTACGTAGAGAATATCGATGACTCAAGCTACCACACCACAGACGACCGCCTACTTCCTCGCCTGGCTTTCGACCAAGTTCAAGAACCCGGTCCTCGTCCCCGAGCTTAATCTCGCACTTCGCTCGGCAGGATGGGAAGACGGCAAGCCGCTGAGAAAGCTGTGTCAAGACAAGTATGTCGAGGACCTATGGGAGGAGTACAAGGAGGACTTGGAGAAGCGCCGAAAGAAGGAGGAGAAGGAAGAGGATCCGCCGAAGCCGGTGCCGACTCTTGCAGCGGGAGGAGTAGGTTACAATGTTCAGTATTAGCTAGAAGCATTGATCGCAATTTTTGCTGTATCTCGACAAAGCTTTCCAGCGAATCACCGACCCCGCCTTCCAAGTCTTACTGGAGCGCGGCCCAGCTCTCTTCTTGCCTATCTCCTGCTCCGCACATCGACCATGGACTCGTCTTCTTCTGCTCCAATCGCCAGCGGGAGCCAGCAAGCTTCATCTGTATCATTCGCTGCTCTGCCCAGCGATGGAAGTATCTCTGCCTCGTTGCAGCCTTCGACTGGCAAGACACCGCGGATCTCTCAGCGGGCGCCCAGCAGCTGCACCTTCTGCTACAGGCGCAAGATCAAGTGCACTAAGGTCGTGAGTCCTCAAGCTTTTTGCTCCATTTCCCCCGCAGCTTCGATGCCGACTGAGCGCGATGGTGCTGATCCCGCTGCTCGTTCCGACAGTTCCCTTGCCAGCCATGCATCCAACGAGGCATCGCCGACACTTGCGAGGTCGAGTGAGCTTCTCCCGGTGTTCTCACTGCTCTACTCGCTCCCCGCTAATCACTCCTCTGCAGACCCGTCGTCGTTCGGGGCTCCCTCGTCGCTCCTCCGCCGGCGTGAGTATCTCGCTCTTCTCCCTCCGCTCTTCCCAGCTCACCCACACGCCTCAAACAGACCAAAACGAACTCTCAATGCCGACGAGCTACAATTGGAGAACACAGCCCTCCAACGCAAGCTCCGGCAGCAAGAGCGCCTGATCGCTTCCCTACAACGAGACCTACTGCCCAAGTCGGATGCGTCTCCCGTAGTCGCTGCTGAATCGCTACCTTCGACGAGCGGACCAACGGAGTCGGCGGCACAAGAACGAGAGAACGCTATCGTCGGAGCGGACCTCGAGCTGCTCGGCATGGCCAACGTCCCGCTTTCGCCGAGTCAGCTGGCTTCGAGCTTGGTTCGTCCCCTCCACTCCCTTCACATCGAGCATCACTAACCTCGTACACCTCTCCACAGGCCCATCATCCTCCATCACCTTCCTGGCAACCGCCTTGGCTGGCTACAAACCCTCTCTACCTCCCTCAATTCCTCGCCGCCGTTCCCAGCATCGAACAGAGCACCTACCTCGTCGAAGCGCATATCAATATCCTCAGCTATGTGCATGCGGTGATCCATGGACCGACGTTTCGGATTGAGCATAAGAGGTGGATTGAGGCGTTGAAGAAGGGGGAGGAGGCCGAGGTGAAATGGGATTGGTTGGCGCTTTGTGAGTTGGTTAGTTTAAGGAAAACTCGACAGCAGAAGCGCTGACCTTCTTGACCGTTGCAGACTTTGCTATCATCGCTGTTCGCCCTCTCCGACTCGTCCTTCATCGCCGAGGTCCTTTCGCTGATCTCCTCGTGCTCGCAGAGTGCCCTCTACACCGTCGACGACAGCTACGCCCTCTCAATCGGATTCACTACTGGTGAGTTAGCTTCTGATCAGCTACCGCGACTGCTCAGCTAACTCCCGCCGTCTCCAGAGCAAATTGCTTCGCTCCCACGCACCTGGTTCGACCTCGCCGTCGACGCCCTACAGCGCTGCGACCACCTCTCCTCGCCCACTATCACCTCACTACAAGCCGTCTGCGTCTTCCCCATGATCGGCTACACGTTCGGGTAAATTCATCTCGGCTTTAGCTAACTCGGCTTGGAGCTTTCGCTGATGCTGACCCCCCTGTCCACAGCGCCGGCGCCTACATCCGAGGCCTCTTGCACAGCGCCAACCACTCGGCGCAAATGCTTCACTTCCATCTACTCGGTCCCGAGACTCGTGATTCGCCACTGGCAGGACAGACGTACCGAGAGCTCGGCCGACGGATCTGGGCTTGTCTCGTTATCGGAGAATGGTAAGCCTTCTATCCTTCCTCACTGTGTCTGAAGAGCTTGCAGCCCTTTCAGACTCCTTTCGCGGCTCTGCGAGCGTTGCTGACCCTTCTGAGCGCGCAGGATGACTCTGGTCTACACCGAAAAGAGCATGCTCGCTCACCCCCAGGCTCGCACCTGCCTCCCATCCAACATCAACGACGAGCAGCTCTCCGACTCCCGCCGCATCAAAGCTCTCCCTCTCTCCACTCCCACTCTCGTCTCCCACCTCCTCGGCATGTCCCTCGCCGCCGAGATCTGCAAGTCCTTCGCCGACCAGTTCTTCTCGGTCGCTGCGATAGGAGATATCGACAAGCAGTATGCTATCGTCGTGGAGCATGATCGACGGCTGCTCAAGGTGCTGGACTTTTGCCCAGCTCTCCAGCCTTCGGATGAGCCCTATCCGACGATCATCGACCCAACGAAGCCTTTCGACTACCTGCCTTGGAGTCGACACCTGTGGGCGACGATGAACCCGCCTGCGAGGATCCGATGGTACCGTCACTTCCTTGGCAAGAGCTTCAGCGATTCACGCTTCAGCGATGCGAGACAGGTAAGGCTGCCGAGCTGGACGAGCGAGACGAGAGCTGACCTGGCTCTGTCGACGAACAGATTTGCCTCGAAGCTGCGAGGGCTCTCATCAAGGAGAGGAAACGACATGTTCCGACCATGTGCACGTCCTACAGCTTTCCTTAGGCTCGTCTCGAGCGCCTCGCTGACCGCTTCCCCTTTAGTCAAGAAAACCTGGCACGTCGGGGCGCACACGGTCCTCTCCGGCATGGTTCTCGCAACCGAGTACGTCCACGGCTCCACCGACTCCAACACTCGCCGTCTTCTCCGCGCCGAGATCCTCGAGGTAGTCGACATGCTCCGCCGAGACGTCCTCGACAGCGGCGGCGGACTCAACACCATCCTTCCTCGCGGCATCCAACTCATCACCCACCTCATCGGCGAAGATCTCGAGTCGCCTTCCCTGGTCGCGCTCGAGGGCATCTCGAGTGAGCTGCCAGCAGAGGCGTTGTGGCCGGCGTTGGATGTCGAGTTCCGCTTTGACGATTGGGCGAGCGGGTCGAACACGGGTGGTGGAGGAGAGATGTGGAACATCGATGGGTCGTTCAATTGGGAGTGGTCGGGAGCATTGTCGTCCATGTAGCTGTGCTGTAAGCTCGATGTATGTCCCCGACGAGCTTTCCGCCTCTCTTGAGCGGCTCGGCGTTCCTGATTCGATTGCTTTCCGCCCTCTGTTCGGCGCCGAGAGCAGCTCGGAGCTGGAGCTGACCACAATTACACTTTAACACCGACCACAGCTATGCATTGACCTCACTACACGACGTTCCCCTCCCCTCTCTCTCTCTCTTGCCTCTCCACCTTTCGCCTCTCCCTCACTCCCCGTCTCTCCCTCTCTCCCCTGTACAACATGGGAGCCCTCATTTCGCAAGTCAGCGCTCGTGTTCACTCTCCCCAGCCCGACATGTCGTCCCTCAAAGGGAAACTCTACGTCGTCACCGGCGGCCTCACTGGAATCGGCCTCGAAACCTCCCTCGTCCTCGCCCTTCGCGGCGCCGACCTCCTCATCTCAGCTCGCGACATCCCTCGCGCTCAATCTGCCCTGCGCAAGCTCGAGGAGAGCCATCCTGGGATCGCCGAACGAGTGACCATCTTCGAAGCCGACTTCTCGACCATGGCAGGCGCCAAAAAGGGTGCCGATAGGGTGCTTGAGCTCACTACGAGGCTTGACGGATTGATTAACGGTGTGGGCAGACTTATTGATGTCCCTTGGACCGTTAACGAGGAAGGAATTGAGCTGTCGATGGCTGTCAAGTAAGTTCGGCGATTTGAGTTTGAGCGTCACCGGCGCCGAGCGAACGCTCACGCCTGTCCGCATATTCTCGTGATCTCGTAGCCACTTTGGAACCTTCGTCTTCACCGCCACTCTTCTCCCACTGCTCCGCAAGACAGCGCAGGAGCCCGGATCAGACGTTCGCATCGTGACGGTTAGTTCTTGAAGAGCCGAGCGGGTGCATTGCAGCTCGAGCTGACCCAGTTCGAACCCTCCAGATTGGCTCTAACGCTATGATGAAGACTCCCAAGAACTGGAAGCTGTCGCACAAAGCTTTCGGGGACACTCAGGCGCCGACCGAGGCCAAGCTCAACTCGTTCGGGATCAAGTTCATTCGGTGAGCTTCGCAAGGCTCCCGCAAAGCTATGAGATTGCTAAACTACTTCATAATCATAGCTACGGGACCTCCAAGATGCTCAACACGCCCTTCACCGTCGAGCTGCAGCGACAGCTCTCGGCCGAGGGTTCGGACATCGTCTGCGTTTCCCTTCACCCTGGAGGCGTGGCTACCGGTGAGCTCGCCTTGATCTTACTAATAGAGTCTCGGCTCATGACCTTCTTGCAGACGGCCTGCTGCAGTACGGGATCATCATCACCGCCATCGTGAAGACTCTCTGGCTTTCGCCCGCGCAAGGCGCTCTCACATCCCTCTTCGCCCTCACCTCGCCGAGAGTACGCGAGGACAAGAAGTACCGCGGAGCTTACATGCACCCGTACGGCAAAATCGTCAAGCCCGAATTTGCGCCGGCGACCGATCCAACCTTTGCGAGGGAGTTGTGGGAGTTGACCGAGCAGATCGTTGCCGAGGGAGGTTTGAAGGCCTGATAGATGCTGGAGAGGCGTGGCGGTACTTTAATGACACTCTCGGAACATTCTGAGACATTCTACGGCCTTTCTCGCCCGCCTCGACTGCAGAGAGAGCTCTCGGCGTGTTCGACGTTCGTGGCAAGATTGCGAGAGGAAACGACTGCTTTGCTTAAACACAGACAAACGATTACGAAAGGATTATAGAGAAGGGGAAATCGAGCTGCCGAACCGTACCTATCTACATGCCACCGTCTGGTCCTCCGTTAAGGAGGTACTTGAAATCACTCCTCCTCTCCGCCTGCAGCTCGGCTTTGCTCTTCGTCTGCTTGAGGGCGTTACTGATGAAGATAAAGTCAGCGAGCAGGCTCAACAGCGTCAAAGAGGGTAGCGAAAAAGCCTACGCGGCGAGGTCTGGGAGAGCAGGAAAAAAGGTCAGCAAGGGTTCGGAAGGGTCGCAGAGTCTGAGGCTACTCACCCATTTTCTTCTTTTGAATCCTGAAGGGGAGAAGCAGAGCGAAGGAAGTGTCAGCGAGCCATCCAAACCGACGCCGAGAGCGAGGCACTCACTCGAGCATCCTTTCCTCGATGGATCCCTTGACGACGAATCGGACAGTCTGTACGGACTTGGTTTGGCCAAGACGATACACGCGGTCGACGGCTTGGTTCTATGGAGCGGGAGGTCAGCTCAAGTCGGCGAACGCGCAAGACGGCCGAGCGACTCACCTCGACGGCAGGGTTCCAGAAAGGCTCCATGAGGTACACTCGGCGGCCAGCCGTCAAGTTGAGTCTGGTGCGCAACGGGAGCGAAGGTCAGCACTCACTCGACGGCAAGAAAGCTTAGAGAATGTGCTCACCCAACTCCTCCAGCCTTCAACGAGACCAGCAGAACCTCGCACTTCGGGTCGACCTTGAACGCCTCCATGGAACGACTCCTCTGATCGCGGTTCATGCCTCCGTCGAGTCGGTAGTAGCCAATCTGCTCGTGGTCGAGGGCGTCGCCGAGGCTGTCGGAACGATCATTGAGGGTCAGCTCTATTTAAGGAGGCGTCAAGAGAAAGCAGTAGAGACCGAGACGCACCGATCGAGCAACTTGGTCCACTGCGAGAAGACGACCGACTTGACGACCTCTCCTTTGACAGGCTGGAAGCCAATGGTTCCTCCAGGCGCATCGTCAGGCGCGAGGTTGTCGTCCATCCCTCCCCAGTAGTTGAGCGAAGCAGGGTTGGCGCGCGAGAAGGGGAGGAGGTCGTTGATGAGTGCTCTGCATGAAGAAAGAGGATTAGCGCGAGTGGCCGAGAAAGGTGAAAGAGAGCGTTACTCACTTGGTCTTGGTCGAGTGCTCGAAGAACCTCGTCGTCGCCTTGCCCTTCTTGTCCGCTGCTCCACCCCTGCCCTTTCCTCCTCCGCCACCTCGCGCCGGCTTGACGTCCTCACCATCCTCCTCGGCGGCGACCGCCTTCTCGAACTCGTTCGCTTCGACCTCGACCACATCCAGCGCCGGCGTCAAGTCGTATCGGCACACGCTGCAGCTGGCGCGGTCGACGGAGACGACCTTGTTGGGCCAGCCAGGGTAGACGTGGGAGGCGAAGCAGGCCCGGCAGAAGAGGTGCTGGCAGCGGGTGACGACCGAGTGGAGTTCTGTGCCCGAAGACGACGAGATGGAGGCGGCGGCGTCGTCCTCCGAGTTGAGAGCCGAAGCCGAAGCCGATGCGGTGGTCGAAGCGGCGGGCTTGCGAGCGCGCTTGGCGGGTGCCTTCCTCTTGACGTCGGGCTTGACGTCCTCCTCCTGCTCGCCGACCTGGCCGTTCGACGCGAGCATCTCGGCTCCACATTCGGCGCACGTTGCCGCTCCTGCCTCCCTCATCAAGCTCAAGAGCTGAATCGCCCTCGGCTTCGAGATCCCATGCTTCTCGATCGTGCCGATCAAGTCGCCTCCCAGATCCTCCGAGTCCTTGACCAACGCCATGTGAACGCAGATCTGGCGAAGGCGGAGGATCTCCTGGAGGATGGAGCAGAAGTTCTTCATGACCGAGTCGGTTTCCTCGAGCTTGAGGAAGGCGTGCTTGTACCTTTGGTGATGCAGTCGGTAGAACGCCTCCTCGGCGGGGTCGAGCTTGAGCGTGATGACGCGGTGGGAGACTGGAGGAAGGGAGAGGATGGGCTTGCCGTCCTTATCCTTGCTCTCCTTGGTTCGGCGCAGGGTGAGGTAGCGCATGATGAGCTGCAGTCGTTCGAGGCCGAGTTCGTTGCCACTCTTGACGAGGGCGCCGACGTGTTGGGTCCAGACGGAGCGGTCGGTGAAGGGCTCGAGGCGAAGGAAGCGGACGAGGGAGAAGAGGTCGTTGAGGGAGTTTTGAAGGGGAGTGCCGGAGAGGGCGATGCGGCGTTGGGCGGAGAGCTCGCAGGCGGCGCGAGCTTGGATCGTCGTGTGCTCTTTGATGATGCTGGCACGAGTGGGAGAGGTAGAAGGTCAGCGCCCGCACCGTTCGTCGTCCGTTCCCCGAAAATCGAGCCACTCACTGCGCCTCGTCCAATACGACCCTCCACCACTGCACCATCTGCAACGGACTCGTTCCTACTCCCTCGACCTTCTTCCTCATCTTCTTCCTTTTCTTGAGGGGCTTGCCCGGCTTGACGACATCATCTCCCGGCTTCGTCTCGATGACCTTGCCATCCGCATCGTACCCAAACACCTGCATCAACTCCTCCTCTTCTCCCTCCCCCTCCTTAGCGAGCGCAGCAGCTTCCTCCTCGCGCTCCTCCTCGGCGCGCTGCTGCTTGCTGAACTCGGTGCCGAGCGTCGAGAAGGTGGTGATGACGACGTCGTGGTTGGCGAGGTAGTGAGGGTCGGGAGTGCGGTGGTTGCCGTGGTAGATGTAGATGGAGAAGGGGCGCGATTCGGGGGCGGAGGAGGAGGGGTCGTCCGAGTCGGAGTCGTCGGCGTTGGAGATGGAGGAGGAGCCATTGAAGGACGCTTCGTCCTCGTCTTCCTCCGAGTCGTCAACTGCTCGTCGCTTGCCCTTCGTTGCCCTCGCACTCTTCCCCCTCCCCTCGCCATCATCCTCGTTCTCGCCATTCCCCTTCGTAACGACCACCTTCCTCCCTCTCCCACCCTTCCCCCTCCCCACTCCCGCAACCTTCGTATGCTCCTCCAACTGACTCTCCCAATTCTGCACCGTACTCAACGGACAAACGATCAACGTCGCCCGACTCCTCACCACCAGCTTCTCGAACCGACGGCCCTCTTCATCCTCCTTCTTCATCTCCCTCTTCCTCTTCGCGATTGCCTTCTTGCTCAATGGCCGTCCGTTCGCGCCGAGTGGAGGACCGCCAGCGACGAGCGGCGGGGCGGCGATGGTTCCGGGACCGGTGTCGGCTAGGCCGTAGAGATTGGAGCTGAAGTCGGAGAGGGAGAGTTTGGGCTTCGAGGAGGAGGCGGCGGTGGAGCGGATAGAGTCGAAGCGGGTGTCGTGCGAGTCCTTGGAGGGCGGTTTTTGAGCCCAAAGGCGGGAGGAGGGAAGGGTAGTAGCGATGAGGGAGATGATGACGATCGTTTTGCCGAGACCCATATCGTCGGCGAGGATGGCGCTGCGAGGGAGAACGGTGGACATTAGCGCCTGCCTTCCCAGCCTCTCCCGGAGCGGACACCGAAAACTCACCCCCTCGCCTGCGGCACTCCCTCCTGCCCAGCGACCTCCTGCTCCGTCACAATACTCCTCCACCCCGTCGGCCTTCCATACGTATCGCTAATCCTCCTCCAGAGCGCCACGGTCGTAGGGTTATTCCTCGGGTCCTCATCGACGGCGGGGACCTCGACTAGAGCTTCACGGACGAGGAGGAAGGTGAGGGCTTGCTTTTGATGAGGATAGAGGATGGTCGTGACGATTGGCGCTGTGGGGGGAGCGGAGAAAGGTCAGGCTTCGGCAATGAAGTGAGTCGGGGCGAGAGCGAAAGAAGGGGTACATACGCGGCGTCGACTCCTCCAAATCCGTCCCACTTTTTAGCGTCATCAAAGTGCTCTCCACATCCTTCCTCTGCATCTCCGCCGAGCTCTCGACCTGCATGCCTAACGGCCTCCTCGGAATCCCATACCCTCCAGGGTTATGCAATCCTCGACTCCCTAATCCTCCCGGTCCACCTCCCACCATCGGATTATGCGGATTGGCGTAAGCGGCGCCTGAGTGTTGGGCGGGGTTGTATGAGGCGGGGTGCTCGAGGAAGAGGGCGGTTTTTTCGAGGATGGAGGAGACGTTGGGGACGAGGTGGGGGAGGGTGAAGAGTAAGAGTTGGAGGGGTAGCATCATGGGCTGTTGTGCGAGTCGACGAAGGAGAGCATGGAGGGATGGATGTCAGCTCGGCGTTCCCGTCAGGCTCGGCACCCCTTCCTGGCTCTGCGTCCTCCGCGATACAGCAGAGACAGCACTCACGTTCCTCTCTCCCCTCCTTACGACCCTCGCTTCACACCAAACACTCCCTCCCTTGCCCATTGGTACTCCCACGCCCGTTCCCGTCCATCCTTCGCCGAACAGCCCAGCAACAACATTCGCGACTCGATGCTCCATCACACCAAACGTTTCCCTCCTTCCCGGAGTGACGAGCTTGAGCGTCTCGTTCGGTCCTTGAGGGTCGGCGCGAAGGATGTGAATAGGGAGGGGAGTGAGGGATTGAGGCGGAGGAGGGGGAGCTCGCGCGGCTTCCTCTGGTGGGAGAGGTTGGCCGTTCGCGTCGAGAGGAGGAGGAGGGAGGAGTTCGACGACGGGGTAGAGGATCAAGGCGAGGGAGGTCAGCTGACCGATACAGATCGGCGAGGCGGAGGGCTGGTTCTGCGGGATGATGAGGTCGTCGTCGGGTGGTGGGGAAGCGTCGTCGGTGAGGTCGATCATGCCCGAGGTACTGAGCGAGGAGGGAAGGGTGTTGGAGCGAGAAGGACCCGCCGAAGCCGAGCCGGCCGAGAGGGCGTTGAGCGAGTTGGCTCGCTTGCCTGGCGGGAGGGGGTTGAGACCGACTTGCTTTGCTACAGTGGCAAGCGAAGTCGAGACGGCGGCGGCCTGCATCCGATAGTAGTTCTTGCTCCCTCCTGCTGGCCCAGCTCCAGCTCCAGCGGTAGGCGAAGGCTGACCGGGGAGACGAGCCGAGGGGAGTCGAGCGGCAGAGGCGGATGAGATAACGGGAATGCGATTCGCTCCTCCTAGTCCTAGTGCTTGCTCGGAGGTGATGGGCGGCTGGCGGAAGGAGGAAGTCGAAGTGGAAGAGCGCTTGGCGGAGGAGGAAGGGGAGCCAGCTGCTGTAGGCGAATGAGCAGTGGAGTACTTGGCGAATCCAGTGCTCGGATTAGGCGAAACTGTAAGGTGTTACATTGATAGTCAGCTCGTACCGCTTTCACCGCCTGCTTCGTCGCAGCGCCGGAGACGCGGAAGTTGGAACTCACCTCGCTGTCCTACAGCAGCGCCAGCAGGGGGTGCACCTGTATGTACCACTCTCCTCGTACCCGCCATCCCTCCCTGCACCCCTGCAGCACCAGCCGATGAGGAAGCGCGAAGTGGCGCATCGTCCGCGAACCACTCGTCGAGCTGTTGGGCTGTATCGATCTTGAGCTTCTTGTTGGGTGGAGAGACGGGAGGAGGTGACCCTGTGAGATCCAACATGGCTACAGATGAGCTGCTCGACGGCCGTTTGGAGCTGGACGAAGCGGCAGCCGGAGCTGGAGCGGGTGGAGGGGGAGGTGGTCGAGGTGGGAGCTGAGGATCATCAACCTCGATGAACTCGAGAATCGCCATCCTGTTGCTGTAGTCGAGTCGAGAAGTGAGGAGAAGTGGACGAGGCCAGGAGAGAGGAGACGGCGGTCAACAAGGCTCGAGCTTAAGGAGGTTCGAGCTCGGTGCTTGATGCGGTACAGACCTTTACTGCCGGTGTTGGTACAGCTCTGATAGAGTGGTCGCTGCTCTGATGCAGCACCAAGAGCCTGTTTCTCACTATCAAACTCCGAGCCGAGCTGATTCAGCACTTCTTTGCCCGGCTCGCCATCTCCAGACCGTAGGAGACTCGGCGAGTAGTCGCAGGGGAACGAGACCGCTGAGCTGTATTTTAACGACATCTCGGTCGTTTCTCAAGCTTCCCAGGGGCTTTGGAGCGGAGAAGAGAGTCTCGGCGAAGGGAGACCGAGAACGGCGCTCTCTCGCTGCAGACCACCTATCGCACTGCAGGTCACGTTAACTTAGCTAATGCTCGACCCTGTGGCACCAATTATACGAGTGCTGAGCTCTCCCGTCGCCGAGCTATCGAGCCTTGGGCCAGCAAGTCGAGCGAGCCTCTTTTCCTTTTGCTTCTCGCCACGTCTTGCTGCTCGTGCATCTCGTTGCTCGTGGAGGCTGGTGGTCGCTGGTGTGCTCAGAGTGGGTATGCTGAAGCCAGCTGCTTCCTCCGTCGCGGACGAGGATCGCCTGCAGCTTTGAGATGAGGAGGCAGTCGCTCTGATCTCGCTTGAACTTCGCTCGCTGCTGGGATCGCTGAGGTCGCCTAGTCGCCGCAGCGGTCGGGCGACTCTGTTATCCTCGCTTGTGGCTGAGCTCCGACTTCTGCAGTCCTCTGGACGCGAAGCCGAGCGCTGGGTTGCGCTCGCTGGCTCTTGCTCTCATCTCGCTCTGGATGCTAAGGTCGCTTTATCGCTAATGCGGTCGGGTGGCTCAGCTTCTCAAGGAGCGCCGTAGAGATTGCGTCAAATGTACACATCGCTACTCTGAGCTCGCCAAGTCCAGCGCTCGGCCCTCTCCCTCTCGGGATCGGCTTCGCCTTTGGAGGAGGCACGAGGGAATTGGCGCAGGAGTTCAATCGCACTCAGTGAGCTTTACTCTCCTACATCCTCTCTCCCCCCGCGCCGCGAGACTTCCGAGTCCGGCGGGTTTTTCCCTTTCTTCTCCCATCGCCGAGCCCGTCTCGCATCCGGCTTCCGAGCTAAGACAGCGCCATTGCCTTTGCAGCCTGTACCTCATCAAGTCGATCACATCAGTCAGCCTCTCGGCCATGATCGCCACCTTCCCTCTCAGACAA
>BCKL01000024.1:235394-307889 GCA_001600635.1 Leucosporidium creatinivorum | reverse complement strand
TCCTTCCCTTCTTTTCTCTCTTTATCTCACACTTCCTTCGCCTCTCGGCTCTCTCTCCCTTGGCTCGGTCTCATCTCCCCTTCTCAGTCTCGCTCCCCTTCTCGTCTCGGCTACTCTCGTTGACCACGGGGCGGACAGTTTCCCTGCAGGGGCAGGTTTCACTGGCCCTCCGTATAGTTTTATCAACTTGTAGTTTTTATCAGCTCATCGAAATGTACGGCAGGCCGCCCAATTCAGCTACATCTCCCGCCTCGCGTCGTGAACGGCTTCAACGAGATTGGATCGGCTTTTGTCCTCTTCGCGCCATCTGCTCCGCCGAGCTCGCCTGATTGCGCAGGCAGTCGGGTGGCTTCACTGCAAAGGAAGGGTCGTGGGATTACCCCCGTTGCAGTCTCGAGTCGCAGAGGGCCGTCGCAGAGCTGTACGCCAGCCGAACAAGGAGAGGCAGCTGCGACGGGACCGCGAGGCGCTACAGAGGAGCGGGTTGGGGGGCTGAGATGGGCGCGCTAATGGACTATAGTATAATGTCATTCTCTTTATGTGCACTTCTCCGCCCTTCTCTCAGCAGTTCTTTAAGCGTCGCCGAGCCGAGCCCTTGCCGACCGGCGCCGTTCGCTCCTCAATTCGGCTCGCTACTCGCCTCGCTTACCTGGTGCGCTCATCCACTCCAAGTGGGTAGGCGTGCAAGTTGTAGTTGGGGTCTACTGTTGAGCGCAGGTAGCTAGCTGAGCTCACAGTGGTGCACTGGCACTTTCGAGCTCGAAAAGGGAGCTGGCTCGGCGGAGGTTGGGCTGGCGGTCGGGGAGCAAGAGGAAAGCAGAGGGGGACCTGCTCCTTCATAGGATGGGTCAATGGGTTGCTTCTGAGCTGTCCCTGGTACCTCGGCAAGCTGATGGACCGAAGGCTGAGCTCAGGGCTACCGCCTGCAACGCTCGACGGAAGGGGAGGCGAGCAAGGCTGAGGGTGGTGCTGCTCTTGCTAAGTGAGAGTAGCGCTGCACTCTGCACCGCACACGCTCCCTCCCTCAGATAACTCGGCTAGGAGCGTGCACCTCGCTAGTCAGAGCAACGGCGCTCGTTCTGCTCGACGCCGCCAGCTCGGCGGTCTTTACAAAGGCTTTCAGGCTGCTCAGTGCTCTCCTGGAGGGTCCTAGTGGCTGAATGAGGATCGCCGAAGGCTGCCGGTAGACAATCGAACCCGGAAAGAACAGTAGCGAGCCACGTTCACTCCCGGCTCGGCGGGCGTTCGGCTGGCTCTGAGACGTCTGACTGCTCTGCCTTGCAGGGTGACCCGCATCTCAGCATCTTCGCGTTGTGGTGTGGTGCATATCAGCGGCTTGAGCTCGCGTTGTTCCGAAGTCTCCACAGGCCGCTCGGCGCTAAATGACCAGCTGACTTCGGCCGTCAGGGGACAGCGGGGAACAGTCAAAGCGGTCTGACACTGTGCACTACACATAATAGGATGACGATACCTCCAGTTCCTTACGACTGGAGGTTGCTTGCTTGTGTTGCCCTTTCTTCAAGTTCAATCCTGTGCTGGGCGTCGGCGAGGGAGGCTGGAGAGTGATCGGAGGCCTTCCCTGCATGTGCAGGGAGGAGTCTGATCTTCGCCCTCTGGCACACCTCGCTCAGCGCTGCTTGGGGATCTACACGCGCCAGCTCACGGCTCACGTCTCGGTTGCCGAGCTTTCGCCCTTTAACAGTAGTTCGACGCTCTTGAACGTCAAGGGGGCTGTAGCTCTTCGACGAAGCGCAGCGGTCGCCTATGTGCGTCGAATTTGAGCTGTTGACTTGTGTTCAGAGCACGGACGCTCAGCGACTCCGCACCGACTAGCCAGCTCGGTGCTCTGCTCGGCGGTCGAGGTCGACGATGCTGAGGACTGGATCTGCTTCCAGCGGAGGCGGGTGAGCTCTTCTAGCTGACACCGTTTCTCCTCAACAAGGTTTCGCTGCGATCTCAGAAGTCTCCAGTGCTGCTGACATATCATTTCGGCGAGAGCTCGCCGGCTTCTTCGCTCACAGGAAGCGGCTGAGGGAGGTCGAGGGTACGTTCAGCTCTGCATCAGACTCAAGCGTAGCCTGTGGCTCTCAACTCATCTCCGCTGCCTCTGGCGCTCTTGCCTATCATGCGCGCCGCCAGCTCGCTGCTTCACCCTGCTCCTTTCGGCGCGGAGGACAAGGGCTCCGAGGCTTGCTGCTGGGCTACTGAGCAGTATGGCATCGGCCTCTATAACTCGAGCATTCTTTGACGATTGTACAGTGACGGGCGGGCATGCTAAGCTATAAAGCCACTCGCAGGGGGACGAGGCGGACTCGGAGTCGGAGCTCGGTGTGAGAGTTCAGAGCGGCATGAAATGAGCTAATTTTCCTGCTCAAGGCAGGAAGCGAGTACCTTCAATTGTCTACTGTCGAGGCCTTGCCGAAGCTTTGAGCTTTCTGTCTCGACACAGGGCGCCTGCCGGCTTTCGCCCCTCGGCACAGTGGGAGAGCACGCTGAGGTGGACTGCTGCCCTGCCGAGCGGGGTTGGCGTTTGCTTCTAGCTGTGCACTCCCAAGCCTGCACGTTCACCAGCTTCCACCAGCTAGAAGCTTGCAGAAATTGCAGCAGCGCCACACCTCGGAGAACGACGAAAAGACTTGAGGCTGCTCGCTGCTCCACAGGATGAGGCAGCAGCAGCTTCTGATGAGGTCGACGTGGTTTTTAAACACCCATTATCGAGCTGCTGTCGGGCTGGGATTGACTGCAGATTGTCGTCCGTCTGACGCCCTCTGGCAGCCCTCGGCAGAGGTTCGACAGTCGACATCCAGCTTTCGCTGCTGTTGTAGGACGCTGACACCGCTTTCAGCTTCGAGTACAGCGATCTAAAGACGTAGCTTCATCTTCTTATCCCTAGGACGTCGTGAGAAAGGCCGACAACCTGCAGAAACGACAGAAACTGATTCGGTCTTGCTGTTTCGCAGGTCGTTTCGCAGTGAGGAGAGGACGCTCGAGTACAGCAAGCTGATGGAGGAAAGGTCGTCGCTGTATCAAGGTGCAGAGTAGTAACCTGTAGCCGCTAGCCGTCGACAAGAAGCTCAGCCTTGAACACTGCTCGGCGAAGTCGACCTCGGCGGAAGAGCAGCTTGACGAGAGCGGCTGGCTGGGCTGCTGCGAGCAAAACGATCGGAGTAATACACTGCTACATGGGTCTGCCCCCTCGCCATTCAACCCACAACCCCTCTCCCATTTCCTCCCTCCCCCTCCCCGCTCTCTCACTCCCTTGCCCTCTCCCGCTTCACTCGTCTCATCTCGTCTTCTCATCTTCGCCGCTTCGACTCGTCCGCAAAGCTACAGAAGGAAGCTCCACTCGACTGCTACACGCCCAATCGACCGCTGCATCTCAACACGAGCTCGAGAGGACGCTTTGTTGGAAGCTGCTGAGAAACGGGACGCGCATTTGTGAGAGATTGAAGGTGTCTCAAAAGTCGCTGCGCGGTGGGATCTAAGGCTGAGGATGTAGGAAGAGCTGCTGCTGCTGCTACTGGGTTCGGGTTCGAGGAGCAGCAGCTGGGGAGGAAGAGCGCGGTGTTAAGCGATGCTGCTCAGTCTTTGAGGCCACGAGCCTTCAGAGGGCGGGGCACGACCTGGAGGGGTGCAGAAGTCTACACCGACTTATGAGACTTCACGGCTGACCACCGTCGTCCCCTCCCGCAGAGCTCTTCCCCTTTCCCTTCCCCTCCTCCGCCGACTCTCTCTCGACGCGCTCGCTCGCTCGCCATGGCAGTCATCCAGGATCTACCGGCCGAGCTACTCCATCGCATACTCGAGCTCGGCGCTGCGCAAGAGTTCGACGACCTCCGCCGCCGGCACCTTCTCCGAGCGACCTCGTTGGTAGCTCGGAGCTGGCGACGCCCGGCGCAAGATTTGCTTCTGTCAACTGTTATCCTGGTGGCACCTCTACAACGCCGAACAACTGGCTTAAATGTCTGCTTACGAGCGGCGGCGCGCAACTTGCCCAGGCAGCGGCAGCTCGAGCTACAGCAATTCAACGGCGCCGAGGTCATGGCCGCTTTGGCCGAGGTCTCCCAGCTAGACGTTCTCCGTATCGGAGGCATGTATGAGCAGCGGACCCCCTTCCTTGCTAGCGCGCTGAGCCCAGGACTCGTTGCCGGTGCGCCCCCTTTCGCGATGTGCTCGGCGCCGAGATCAGAGCAAAGCTCACCATCCTTGCGCAGGCCTCAAATCGCTCGAGATCAGGCAAGGGATACTTGGAACTTTTCAGTGTCCCAGTCATCGCCCAGTCTCCCTCCAGCACCTGGCCGTATCCGCCAGCCAGTGGCTGCCTGAGTCCGCGCTTCGGACTCTCCTCCAATCAGCGCCTCTCCTCACCCGGTTCCACCTACACTGCGCCGGAGCCGACACCTTCGAGACCTGGCTACAATTTCATAACCCACTCACTCTTCTCGCGCCTCAACTTCGCCACCTCAGCCTGTGTCATCCTCCTTACTGGGCGCCCAACGATGAGCTGTCCTCACTCTGGGCCGGCGCATCTGCCTGCACCTCTCTCACCTCCTTCGAAGGCACTATCGTACCCGATCATATTTTCCTCGACATCCTCCGACTGCTACCCACTCCGCTCAAGGTGCTCGAAACGCACATCGACGATCGAGGCCGAGCCGAAGGTCCTCTCATCGAAGCGTTGGCATTACCCGCGCTATCGAAGCTCAAGAGATGGAGGATACGCGCTGTTTCTTTTGGGAAGGGAAAGCTCGCGCTTTGGCAAGCCAAGTGTGAAGCTCAAGGAATCGAGGTGCTCTGCCACAAGCGCTTCTTTACTGGTGAGTGGCGCTGCAGCTTTCTCCCATCTCTCGTCACTGTGCGCTGATTCTCACATGCCTTCTATAGATCACGCTTGACACTTTTGCGCAAGTACGCACTCGTCGGTAGCAACCACACCGAGATACGAGCTGAGCAGCGCCGAGCTTCTTGCAGACGATCGCCATCTTGCACGAGGCTAGGCAACGAGGAATGGGCAGATCGAGGGATCTTCCTATCCACTTCATGATGTGCAGTTCTGTGAGCTGCTAGAGGGCTCTTGCTCTCCCCTCCTCGTCTTCACGCTGACCTCTCGCTCGCTCGCAGATCGAAATCGAGAGCTTGCAACCAGAGTTCGCGCTTCTCATACATACCGCTCAGGAAAAGTCGAGAAGCTCAGAGCTCTTCCGCTTCGACTGCTTGCGATCAGCTTGTCATCGGATCGTGTGGAAGAGCAGCCCGCATTTCGGCCGACTGCCCTCTCGCTCGTCTCAAGCTTGCAGCCCACGAGGAGTCATGTAAGGGACCTGCATTGTTCCAAACCGAATGGCGACTATTGCTGACCTCTCTTACCACCCTACAGCAGCTTCGGCCCTCTTCTACCTCGACCCCTCCTCTCGGTGCTAGGGCTCGTCCTCGCCCTCCGCTCCTCCGCCTCGCTCTTCTCCTGCTCCTCCTTGGCGCTCCTCTTCCGGCGTATCTCAGCTCTCGCCCGGTGCGAGGGTGGTCCATGCTCAGCTGAACGGAGGGACTACAAAAGGAGAGCTGAGATGCTCGGGCGCAGGTTGGTTCCCTAGTAGTCGCCTCTCCCGCTCCCTCGTCGTCGCCGTCAAGTCTTCAAGATGCTCGCTCGCCCTTCTACTCTCACCCTTGTCGCCTCCCTCGCCGCCGTCGTCGTCGCTCTTCCCTGGGGAGATGGCGAGGACATCAGGGTGAGTTGCTCGCTGTTCCGTCTGTCCGTTCTCGCTGACCTTCTGCTCTACTTCTCAACAGTTTGTCGAGGTCAAAGCTATCAATGAGGACAAGTTCAAGAAGACCAAGTTCAACGTCAGTAGCCTCGCCTCTCTCCTTCTACCTTCCGCCGAACTGATCCCCTTCTCCGCCTGTGTCATCTACAGGTCCATGATGCTACCGAGCACGACAAGAACTTCAACGAGGTCGAAGCCAAGGACCGCAACGTCCTGAAGGCTGTCGACTTCCGCAAGGACGAGGACGACGTGAGCTGTTCTTTTCTCTCCCTTCTCTCCTCCCCTCGCTGACCCTCTCACTCCCTTCGCTCCACAGTTCGGCATCTTCAAGCGCGCCCGCATCGACGCCTTCACTAACGACCTCGACATCCGCGAGGGTGCCGGATTCGCCTTCAACATCGACCTCAGCAACGAGATCGGCTTCAACTCGGATCTCGACTTTGACCGCTTCGACAGGGTGCGCTCCATSACTYCCTGTTCCCCTRCGCGCTTCACTCACTGACCTCCGTGCTGKCTCCTTCCAGATCGRCTCCSATGRCGGCGACTTTGGCATCCTTCGCAAGCGCTGGTCGGGCGGAGACGGCGAGGACATCAGGGTCAGTCTTGCTCTCCATCYCCTCCGCTCTCCCCGCCGACTCTCCCTCTCCCTCTCCCTCACTACAGTTCGCCGAGGTCAAGGCCATCAACGAGGACAAGTTCAAGAAGACCAACTTCAACGTGAGCCCTCTCTCTCGCCTTGCTCTCACATGCTCGGCGCTAACTCTCCACCTTCTCCCAACAGGTCCACGACGCTACCGAGCACGACGCCAACTTTAACCAAGTCGAGGCCAAAGATCGCGATGTGCTCAAGGTCGTCGACTTCCGCAAGGGCGAGGATGATGACTTCAAGGTGCGCCCTTGTCTCTGCTCTCGCTGCTCACTCTCGCTGACCTCTCCCCTCTCACTCACACACAGCACCGCCGCTTCCGTGGAGGCAAGAAGGGTGGCGACTTCTACTGATCTCCTCGCGTATGCTTCTCCCCTTCACTCGCTCTCCTTGCCCCCCGCTGACCCGCCCTCCCTTCTCTCCCACAGCCCCTCACCGCCGAGGCCCACCTTGCCTCTTTGCTTCTCTTCTGGCGACCCCCTTTTCTCCTTTCCTTTCTTGTACACCCTTTGCAACCCACCCCTCTTCTGCCTCATAGTCTCGTCGTCGCCCATCGAGAGCTGCATGCCTTCGCGAACGCCGAGCCTGCTTCCTCTCTGCTCTCCCTCGACCGAGCTGCTTCCCTTGCTTCTTGCCTTCTTCTACTCTGGCCCACTCTTTTGAGACTCGAGCTCCCCCTCGTCGTGCTGCCCCAGCTTGTAGCTTGTCTCCCTCCCGCGAACGGCCCACGCTTCTCTCAGGGCCGAGCAGCTTGGGTCGCGTGCTCTTCAATCCTGGCGGCAGCAAGATCATGAGGCTGCACAGTACTCCCCAGGAGTAATGAGGTACCGTATCTTGCCAGAGAGCACTCAAAGAGAGGGCTATACCTCGCTGCAAGCTATTCGAGCTGCTCGGCGAAGTTGACCTCGGCGCAAGGGAGCTTTTCGAGATTACGTTGCTGAGCTGCGGCGAGACTAGAGTCGGAAGATAACACACAGCTTGCTGCTCCGCTCCCTCGCCAGCTCACCGACACCCTCTTTCTCAGATCTCAGCTCGCCTTCCCTCCCCGTTCTCTCGTCCTTGCCCTGTCCCGCTTCACTCGCGCCTCGACTCGTCTGCTCATCTGCGCCGCCGCCACTCGACTGGAAAGCTACAGGAGAAAGCTCTACTCGACTGCTACACGCCCCATCGACCGCTGCACTACATCAAGAGCTCGAGAGGACGCCTTGCTGGAAGCTGCTGAGATTGAGCGCGTTCGCTGAATACTGAAGGTGAGTTGAAGGTAGCTGGGCTGAGAGGGCGAGAGGTCAGGATGTAGGAGGGGCTGCTGCTGCTGCTTGCCTTGAAATGGGGAGCAGCAACTGGGGAGGAAGGCGCCCGCGCTGAGCGATGCTGCTCAGTCTTTGGGACTGGCACAGGGAACAGCTGGGACGTGGAAGAAGAGCAGCAGTGCACATCTACCTATAAAACTGCAAGGCTAACCCTCGACCTTGTCTCCCGCAGAGCTCTACCCCTCACCCGTCCTTCGCCGACACTCCCTCGACTCGCTCGCTCAACATGGCTGTCATCTAGGATCTACCGGCCGAGCTGCTCAGAAGGATCCTCGAGCTTCTCTGCGAGGGATACCGCTCCAGCGTCGACCTCCGCAATACCTCGCTCGTCGCCCCAGCGTGGAGGTCTCCCTCCCAAGACCTCATGGTTTACAATGCGGATACCACCCTTACCCGTGAAGCTGACGTCCGACTCGGCGTAGGTCTCAAGTCGCTCGAGATCTTCGGACCTTGCAGTGGACTGCCCAGTCTCCCTCCCGACACCACGCTCGAGCTCAAGAACCTTCGTCTGAACGCCGAGTTCCCGCCCCCCCTGATCTCCTCTCCTCCCTTTTCGAGGCAGCGCCTGCCTTAACCCGCCTCGACATCACTCTCACCACTTGCACCCCGAGTCTCCCAGCGGACTACGAATCGCCTATGCGCTTTATCGCTGCCCGACTGCACCACTTGAAGATCGTAGGCCTCACGGCTCGAGGTGGGCCATGGCTCGGCAGCGAGTCCTTCAACGTCGCCGGCTTCCTCACGGCGTGCACCTCTCTCAAGACGCTGGAACTCCACTGGATGCGCACGCACATCGTCTTGGAGCTCCTCGAACACTTGAATGCCCACCTCGATGTTCTGGCGACCCAGGTACTTTTCGACGACGAGTTCCGTGCTGCCGAGCTCATTGCGGCGCTCGAGCTCCCTGCGTTGGGAAGCCTGAAGCGCTGGCGAGTGTGGAAGAGCGATGTCAACTCTTCTACCCTGGCACCTGCGGAGGGTGACCAGTGGGCCAAAGCTTGCCGAGCTCGAGGAATTGAGCCTCGCGACGACCGCCGCTTCTTCACCGGTGAGGTTTCTGAGCTTCTCCCTGAGCCCACTCCGACCATCACTGACGTCTTCTCTCTCTCACAGACTACCCTGCCGAGTAGCTGGACCGAAGAGTCGATAGGTGAGCTCCTTGGCAGCCCTTTCACTCTCCGCCGAGCCTCGCTGACCTTCTGTCGCTTCGCAGGGAGGTAGTCGTGCTTGCTTCGAGACGAGAGAGGGAGATGCGCTGGATACGATGATCTTGATGAACCTGCTTTGCTTTCCGTCAACTTCGAGGTCGAGCGAATTGAGAGCGAGAGAGGAGAAGGCGGCTCGGCGCTGGCGGAGGGAGGTGATGGAGTGGTGCAGACGGCTAAGGACGACTCGCAAAGAGCCGAGAAGAGCTTACTGATGACTATGTGCTGTGCATATCGACTCAGAGAGACAAGCTGCGAGAGAAGGATGAGCCTGCGCCGAGCCGCTCCGCTTTCTATGCAAAGAGGCTCTGTTCCACGACTACAAACACACTACAGTAAACTACTTCCTAGACAATATCGAGCTTGGTCTTGAGCTGCTTGATGAGGATCCAGTCTTCCTTCGTGCTGCGTCAAGGAGAAAAGGTGAGCGGCCGAGCGCTAAGCGACAAAGCGAGGAAACTCACACATCATCACGGAAGTGCTCCTTGAGAGTGTCGATGGAGGTACGCGAGATCATCGAGACCAGCTCATCGTTTTCGTCGACTGTGGAACGCGAACAGTCAGCCTCGGCGCACAGCTCGACGGCGTCCGGCTACTCACAGTGACGACCGTATTGCTTCGCGCTCTCGTACGAAGCGTGCTCAATCTTGACAGCGACTCCTCCTCCAGCCTCGTGCTTCTTGATCACGTCCTTAACCTTGTGGTTGATCTCGAGCGAGGTGCTGTGGGAGCGAGCCCGACGAGATCAGCGAGAATCGAGCGACACGGTCTGAGAGAGTACGTACACCTTGCCGAGCGAGATGATCTCCTTCTTCTTGGTCTCGGGGTCTGTTCGGATGACACAGAGCGGTGTACCGACTCGCAGACTTCCGTCGTTGATGTCGCAACCGACGATGATGGCTGCAAGAGAGCGAGGATGAGCTCGTGCGGCGAGAAGCAAGACAGAGCGAGGCTACGTACGATCACGCTTAGCGAAGCAGGCGATAATCTTGAGCTTGCAGGGCCAGACAGCCTTGGGAGCCGAGTCGGCGCGCTTCGCCTCCATCATGACCGAGTTGTAGGCGGTGAACTGATCAAACAAGTGGTAGATGATGTCGGCTGCGAGTAGAATAGGTCAGCAAGCGAGACACAGACAAGAAGAGATGTCAGCTCACCCTTGAAGATCTTGATGCCAATCTCGTCGGCGAGCGCCTCAGCCTCCTTCGCGACGGGCACGTCGAAGCAGAGGATGACGGCGAGCTCCTTGGCCTTCTCGAGCATGGTAGAAGCACGCATGACGTCCTTCTTGTGAACGGGTCCGATGTTGATGCCCGAGACCTGCAAGATGAAGGAGGTGAGCGATCACCTCGTTCGGCGAAGGCAGAAGGCGAACTTACGGGAATCTTGCTCGTCCGCAGGAACTCGAGCAGAGCCTCGAGCGATCCAAGAGTCGACGCCTGCACACACACTCCACGTCCACTCTTGTCGACCGAGTTCATCAGGTCGGTAAGATCCGACATGACCTCCTCGCGCAGCTCGTCCTCATCGTCGTCCTCGCCGCAGACCAGCAGACGGGATCCAGCGATGGCCTTCTCGAGATCGGGGGCGACAATCTTGATACCGAGCGAAGCCTTGACCTCCTTGTGATGGACGTACTGGCCCTGCGCGCGAGTGAGCGAGTCAGCGAGAGCCGAGTCGAATCGACGAGACGAGACGAACGAACCTTGATGCGAAGCTCCTTCATCGGCTGAGGAGTGAGCAGAGCCCTGACCTGGGTGGTGATTGCGCCGTTGAGACCGCAGACGACAATCTTGTCTCCCTCGTGCAGCACTCCGTTCGACAAGACGACATCAATCGTCGTTCCGAGACCCTCGATGACCTTGACCTCGAGCACCGTGCACTCGAGAGTGGAGAGGTACATGAGACGCTCGACCATGCGCTCCTGGGTGAGCTTGATGATGAGCATGAGCATGTCGGGCACTCCCTCGCCGGTGTGAGCCGAAGTGGGAACGAGCGAAACGACGCGGCTGAAGTCCTTGTTCTGGTAGTAGGGGAGCGAGTTGAGTCCCTGCTCGGCGAAGGCGACGATGGTGTCCTGAAGACGCTTCTCGAACTCGCGCTGGACGGCGGTGTTCTGGGCGGCGAGCGAGTCTTGGAATCCTCCGTTGGGAATGGGCTTCCAGCCGTAGAGACGATCGATCTGTAGGGCGAGAAGTGTGAGTACGGAAAGAAGGCAGATAGATGGCGATCACGGACCTTGTTGAGAGCGACGATGAAGGGGGTCTTTCCGTCACGAAGGAGGCGAAGCGACTCGAGGGTTTGGGGCTCGAGACCGTGCTGCAGAGAGGTGGGCGTTAGCGGACACTTTTTGCAGAGGCGAGCGCTGGTTACTCACCATGATGTCGACGACGAGAATGGCGATGTTACAGAGCGAGGATCCACGAGTTCGGAGGTTGGTGAAGGACTCGTGGCCGGGGGTGTCGATGACGAGGAGTCCAGGAAGCTTGTACTCCTTGAGGTCGGCCTACAGGGATGGAACGGGGTCAGCGCCGTAGCGGCAGAGGAAGGAAGGCGAAGCTCACCTCGCCAAGAACAGCGGTCTTGGAGCGAATGGCCTCCATGGGGAAGTAGGTAGCTCCGATCTGCTGGGTGATACCTCCAGCCTCGCCTTCCTGGACGTTGGTTTGACGAATCTGCGAGTGGAGAAAAGGAGGAGGTCAGCTTGGTCCACGACTCGACCGCTCGGCGAAGGAACCCACCTTGTCGAGCAGCTTGGTCTTTCCGGTATCGACGTGACCGAGAATAACGCAGATAGGACTGCGCATGTTGTCCTTGCTCCTGGCAGCGAGCGCCTCGGCGTTCTTTGCCAATCGCCTCTCCTTGGCCTCGGCCTTGCGCTGAGCGAGCTGCCTCTCGGTGCTCGTCATGCCATGCTCGTCCTCGCTCGAGTCGTCGTCCGAATCGTCGTCCGAGTCATCATCCGAGTCGTCCGAGTCGTCGTCTGAATCGTCGTCGTCGTCGTCATCGTCAGACTCCGACTCTTCCTCTGAGCTCGACTCCTCGACGGGAGGGGGAGCGGCCTTGCCTCCCTTGCCGGCGGGCTTGGCGGGTGCCGCCTTGGAGGCAACGGATGGCTTGACAGCGGGGGGCTGCTTGCTGGGGGGCTTGGCGGCAGCCTTGGGAGTAGCCTTGCCGTTGGCTGCGAGCAGGAAGCAGCGGCGAGGTCAGCGACCCGCTCGAACTTGGCAAGAAGAGGCCGACTCGATCAGGCGGTAAACTCACCCTTGGCTGCTGGTGCAGGAGTAGGCTTGACGGGCTCGGGAGCAGGCGCGGCCTTGTCCTCCTCGTCGCTGCTGGCATCCCAATCGTCCTTGATCGACTCGGCCTTGGCGGCAGGCTTCTCATCCTCCGACTCGCTTGCATCCCAATCATCCTTGACGTCCTCGTCCTCCTCGTCCTTCTTCTCCTCGACGGGAGCAGCGACGGGCTCGGGCTCCTTGGGCGATTCCGACTCGGCGGCGGCGGCGGCGGGTCCCTTCTTGTTGAAGGGCTTCTTCTTGCTACCGTATGACACCTTCTTGGGAGCATCGGCGTCGGCGCCCTCCTTCTGCAGTCCAGGGACGACGAGTCCCTCGGTGCCGACGAGAGCGGCGCGACGAGCTTCGGCGGCGGCCTTCTCGGCCTTCTGCTTGGGCGTGAGGAGCTTGCCCTCCTTCCTCAGCTGCTCCTTCTTGGCCTGTGGTTGTATAGAAGCGTCAGCGATGAGCAAAGGGCGAAGGGCGAAGAGAATCTCGGTGAGGACGGCCGCAGCGAGACCAAAGGCAGGCGAGACTGACCCTCTCCTTTTCCTTTTTGCGAGCCTTCTCCTCAGCCTTGGCAGCCTCCTCCTCCTCGACACGCTTCTCCTCGTCCTCGATGCGCCTGCAAGTGGAAGAAGGTCAGCGTCGAGCTCGTTCAAAGCGCAAAGAGAAGGACGACTAACTTGCGCTCGGCAGCCTCCTCAGCCTCGGCCTCCTCCTGCGCCTTCTTCTGGGCTTCCATGAGGGCCTGAAGAGAAAGCAAGGGTTAGCGAGCGCTTGAACAAGCCCAAGCAATCACACGCACCTGAAGAGCAGCGATCTTAGCATTCGGCTTCTTGGCGGGAGCCGGTGCTGGCTCCTTCTTGTCGGCAGCCTTCTTCTTCTTCTTCTTGTTCTTCTTGGCGGCGTCTCCTCCTCCCTCCTCGCCCTCTTCGTCGTCTCCGGCGGCCTCGGCGGCAGGTGCCGCAGGGGTAGGCTCGGCGGCGGCGGGTGCTGCCTCTGCGGGTGCGCCCCCGGAAGCAGCCTTCTTGGCGGCAGCTTGAGCCTTCTTCTTGGCCTGGAGATGCGAATCGAGGTCAGCGGTCGGGCAGCGGTCGCCTCGAAGCTCGGATGCGAGACTCCACGCACCTTCTCCTTCTCCTTCTTGAGGCGCTCCTTCTCCTTCTTGGAAAGCACGCCAGTAGGCTCCTCGGACTCGCCGGCTTCCTCCTTGGGCTCAGCGACAGCTGCAGGCTTGGGCTCGGCGATCTTGACCTCCTCGACCGCCTGAGTAACTTCCGCGACGGCCTCGTCCTCCTCATCTACCTCAACGCGAGCGGCTTTCCCCTTCTTGCCACCCTTCTTGCCACCCTTCTTGGCCTTGGCACTTCCGAACTCCTCCTCCATCCAGTCGTCCGCCCCAGCTTCGACAGCTCCCCTCGGTGCAGACAGATCCTCCGCTGGCTCGGCGTTGGTCTCCTCCTCGTCCTCCTCAACGGCGGCCTTTTTAGGCTTCTTCTTGTCCTTCTTCTTGGACGACTTGGAGATCTGGCTCATCAAGCCGCCCTCCTCGTCGTCCTCGTCGACGAGCATATCCTCGTATCCGAGTGCGCCGAACGACTTGCCAGCGGGCTTGGAGGGAGCGTTGCCTTCGTCGTCCGATGCTTCGATAGCTGGCGAGGCCTTTCCTGAGCTAGCGAGCTTCTCCCTGCGAGCGAAGATGACCAGCGAGAAGCGTGAGCCAGCGAAAACAAAAGGGGCAGCGTGTAGGCAGCTAGGAAAGCTGCTGTAGGCAGGTAGTAGGGACGAACCAATGCGCATCATCGTCGGGAGCAGCCTTTTTGCCGCCCTTCTTGCCCTTGGGAGCCATGTCTGGTGGCGAGGAAGGCGGTCTTTACGCTTTTTCGAGGAGCGTAAGACTGTAGCTGCAGGGTAGTAGATCAGCGGGGCTGTGTAGGAAAGCCGGCAGACGCTGCAGGTCCTCACCGAGTAGCTGTGGCTGGCGAGAAGCGAGCCGAAGATGTGGTCGAGGTTCAAGCTGTTGCGCCCTCCCCAAGCTGGCCCTAACCCTTTGCTCGTTGTACAGCTGACTCGACTTCGACTTGGAAATTCGCTCTCGCAGGACTAAGAGACACTTTCCTACTGCTCTATCACGCTGCACAAGGTCAGTCTCAGCTTTCTCCGACGGAGGGCAGGCGCTCCCCACTCCGAGCTCTCATCTCGAGCTGGGAAGCTCAATAGTGCTGTATGTAGCTGGCTTATGGTCTGTAAACTGTACGCTACACTCACAAGACTTGACAAGCGAGCAGCGAAGGACTTTGCGCGCCTTCATCTCACTCTCTCGGCTCTCGTTTCAGCTCCCTGCTGCTCGGCGAAGATGGAAAGGGAAATACAACCGGTTATTAATGCAAGGGAGTATGAAGGAAAGAAGGCGGAGAAGGTAACACTAGAAGATCTTTACCCTACACGTCGGAACACCTATCAAGACAAGCACAAGTCACCCCCCGCCCAACACCCTCCTCCTCGAATCGAGCGCTCCTCCTCTCTCCTCCTCACTCAAGCGGAAGCCTTGACGGCGGGAGAGGCAGACGCAGGCGCCCTCTTGGCACCCTTGCCCTTCTTGTTGCCCTCCTTTTTGGCGGGCGCTTCCTTCGAGGAAGCGGTCTCCTTGGACTCGGCGCCCTCGGTAGCGGAGGGGGCAGCCTTGGCCGGTGGAGGGATGAGAACCTGTTCGAGGTGGAAAGATCAGCGCTCTGTTGAAGCGAGCGAGAGAGACAGCAGAACGCACCTTCTTGGGCTTCTCGGGGACGACGACGGAAGCTCCTCGTGCAGCGGCCGAGGCGAACGAGCCCATGATGCGAGGGGCAGGGGCGGCGGGCGCGGCGGCGGGAGCCGAGGCAGGCGCATCCGAGTGGTTGACCATGACGAACTCGGTCTCCGACGTCTCGGAAGCGGCGATGGCGGGAGAAGGAGCGGGGATGGTGGTCGAGGACGCGGGCTCCTCGGCGGCGGGAGCAGGGGCGGGGGTCGACTCGACAGCGACGGGAGCGGTAGGGGTGGCCTCGTTGGAGGGCGAGGCGGGGCGGGAAGGCTCCTTCTCGAGCGAAGGAGAGGAGAGGGCGGGGAAGTCGGCGCCGGAGGGAACGCGCTGGTTGTGCTGGGACTGCTGAGCGGCGGGAGGGGTGGCGGCGGAGGGAGCGGCACCGTTGGCATTGGGGGCCGAGGCAGGAGGGATGCGACGAGTGAGGCCATTGATAGCGGCGACGAGCTGAGGAGCGCTTCCGGGGGGAAGGCGACCGTTCATGGCGCCGTTGTTGAAGGGCTGGCGAGGCTCCGACTGGGCGCGAGCGTGAGGAGGAGCGGGCAGAGGGTGCGCGAGGGGAGCGGCGGGCTTCTCGCCCTCAACGGCACCCTCGGCGGGCGCTGCCTCTCCACCCTCCTGCTCAGGCTGAGCGACCTGAGCCTGCTGCGCCTGAGCCTCCATCCTCAACCTCTGCTGCTCCTCCTCGAAACGACTCCGTGGCCGAGGCTCCCTCATGGGGAACCCACCGTTGTAGTTGAGCTGCCCGACGTTCTTGAAGGCGTTCTTGGGGTAGCGAGGGTTGGCGAGCCACGCAGGCGGCAGGCCACCTCGCTCCTCGAGGCCCTCCGTTCGTCCGTCCACTCCAGCCATGTTCTGTCCGAGGTGACGAGCGTCGGATCCGTCGGGGAGGAGGTGCTGGAAGGGGCAGCTGTCGCGGTTTCGGCAGCGGTTCGACTCGAAGAAGGAGCATGGCGGCTTGGGAGTTCCGATGGGGTAACGAGGCTTGCCACGTCCGGGGAAGGGAAGGTTGGCCATGGGAGGTCCAGGGCGACGAGCAGCGGCGGGAGCGCGAGGAGCGCCCTTGGGGAAGCCGTTGGGGCCGGCGACGGGGGCGGCCTGCTGTTGCTGCTGCTGAGCGCCAGCGGAAGCGGGAGCTCCAGTTTGGAAAAAGGTGTGGAGCGAAGGGGCGCGCTCCTGGCGCTGGAGAGGAAGGGGAAGACCGTCGGGGCCGAAGGCGGCGGGAGGCGAGGTGGCTTGAGGAGCGAAGCCGAACTCGGGCTGACCGGGGAAGGCGCCGTAAGGAAGGAATTGGGGGGAGAGAGGAAGGTGCTGAGGAGCGGAAGGCGAGGCAAAAGGCGGGGCGTTGACGGTGGAGGGAGAGAGGGCGCGGTGCACCTCGGGCGAGCTCGACGGCTGCTGGACGGCCTCCGAGGACACAGGCGAAGGCGAAACGGCGGGAGCGGGTGCTTCGGCCATCATCTGCGGCGCCTGCTGGTGGGGAGGAGCCTGCTGGTAGTACTGAGGAGCCATGTGTCCGTGCTGGAAGTGCTGCTGGTAGTGGCCGAAAGGAGGAGGGAAGGGGTAGTAGCCCTGCTGGGGCGAGAAGGCCTGCTGGTAGCCGTACTCGACGGCTCCGTGGTCCATGGGAGGGTAGTACATGGGCATTCCCTGTCCGTAGGCCTCGGGGTGGTGCATGAACTGCTGCTCGGGGTGCTGGGGGAGCTGCTGCTGCTGCTGTTGCTCGGGGGCGGGGTGGAGCTCGGCAGTCGAGGGGACTCCGGGCGATCCGGCAATTCCAGGGATGCCGTGCGAGAAGACGCACTGGTCGCCGTACTTGCAGGTGCCGAGGGGGAAGAAGCGGCAGGGAATGTTGCGAGCGACATCGCGAGGAGGGAGATTGACGTCCGATTCGGCGGGGGAGACGGAGGGAGCGGGGGCGTCCACGGCAGTCAAGTCGTGAGCTGCGAGTGAAGAGGTAGAGAAGAGAGGTCAGTAGCTTGTTCAATCCTCGAGCTTGAAGTGCTGATGTTCGGCAGCTGAGCCCTACGCCGAGATGCTGATCCGCCAAACGAGCTTCGTCATGTAGACATCCAGAGGACGCGATATATTCCTAGAGAGCTGCCTCTAGCTACCTAGCCTCCGCTCACGCTGCTCCTCGCCTGCGAAGGCTCGGTGTTGTTCTCCGAAGCCTCACCGCCTCCGGCTCCAGCTCGAAGGCCGGCCACGGCGCCAGCAGACAACCAGCGTGCAGACCGACCGTCTCTCCTCCCTGCAGCTTCATAGCCAGCGCGCACCCTCGACCTGTAGTCTCATGCGCCGGTTTCGAAAAAATTGCGCCGAGACAACAACGTCGCGGGTAGCGATGCTGCGCCGAGCTCAAATGAGCTACAGAGCAGACTCCTACGCCCTCAACGATCGTCCAGCTTGACCCCGAAGCGTAAAACTCACCTCCAGTCTCCGCACCAGACGCAGCGCGAGCCCCAGCTCCGTGAGCTCCCTGTTGCTCCGTCTCGTCTCCCGTCTTGGAGGCCCCGTTAACGAGCTGCTTGCCGGTAGCGGGAGCAGGCGAAGTAGCAGCAGCGTTGACAGCTTGAGCCGCTTGAGTCTCGGGTGCCGCGACCATCTTTAGTTCAAATTCGAGGAAGTTTGAGGAGGGTCGGGGGCTGGAGGAGAGTGCCGAGGGGAGCGGAGGGGCGAGGAGCGAGCTGTGGGTGGTCAGACGAGTCAGTTGCTGTTTGGTAACGAGCTACAGGCGCGAGCGCACCAGTCGAGGGGCGACGAGGGAGTGAAAGCCGAAGGTCGCGCCTTCGCGGCGAAGTGAGCCTCGACCCGGGGTCGAGCATGATATCGTCCCCTGCTTTGGTGCAGCGCCGGAGCTGTAACAGAAAGTCCTCCTTTGGTTTACTGCTGCCCTGTAGCGCAAAGGTCTGCTCTCCAAGTTCAGACGACCAGAGAGTTTAATCGCGAGTGCTTGCTGACGCGGGGTGCTCCAGACTTGCTGCTTTGGTGGAGAAGAGCAGGCGACTTTTGAGGCTGACAAGGTACATCGCTGTAGTCATATCTTAGCTAGATCTTCGAAGCGCGAGAAGAAGAGGAAGTAGTGGCAAGAGCGAGAGAGGTGAGCGATGCTAGGAGAGGCTCTTGCTCATTTCCACGGCTGGCTCATCAACCAGATCGCACTTTGAGATCGTCTAACTGTGTTGTGTAGTTTTCTAGATATCTACTCAAGTCGAGATCTGGCTTCATCGCGCCTCGTCCTTGTTCAAACCCAGCACCGAACTCCCCGCCGAGCTGTCGACCCTCGCCTCCTCATCGGTTCGTGGTGGGAGACCTCCGACGGAGGGTAACGAGTTCGGACCCATCAAGAAGAATAGCCTGGAGATGAAAGCGTGTCAGCTGAGAGTTTCCGATGACTTGGGCGCGAGCAGAACTCACGTTAATGGCACAGCGAAGAGGGCGGCTCCCAGTGCGTTGCCGATGAACGCGGGGATCATACTCTTCCAGATGTAGTAGCCTGCACCGAATTCGGCGCCTAACATCAAGCCTAGCGGGATGAAGCTGCAGAAGTGAGAAGTCAGCTCATCCGAACTTCGGCGCTCGGCTCGGCGCACGATTCGGCGCTCTTCCAACAGCTCGAAACGTACAGCATGTTGGCCACTACGTGATCGTATCCCAAGGCGACAAAGACGAAGACGGGCAACTCCGCCGCGACGCACTGCAAAGGCATAGCTGTCAGGTGCAAATTCAAGGTCGTTTTGCCCGCCTCGAGTCGCATACCTTGCTAATGAGGTCTCGTGCCGCCGTTGCCTGGAAGACTGCAACACAAACGAGCTGGTAGAACAGATACACGTCAGCTCAGCGCGCTTTCTCCCACGCCGCCGTCAACTCGGCGCTTCCTTTCCCACCCGGCCACGCCGCCTCGGCTCACGAAGTTGCAGGCGATGCCCTTGACGAAGATCTGACCCCAGTTGGGATGTAGCTTGGCAGTAGCGAAGCTGATGACATACGACCGATACGGCTCGGCGTCAAAGATGCCCGACGACTGCAGCTCGAAACGGTACTCAGCCGAGCTCCCGCACTTTCGGCGAGGGAAAGATGGCTCAGACTCACCTTGGCAAATAGCCCAGCAACTAGCAGACTTCCACATAGGTTGCCCAAGAAGACGGGAACGATGTTGGCGGGGTAAGACCACCATGGAGTGCGCCGCCGAAGAGTTGAGACGAGGAAGATAGCCATGTTGGACTATCGTTGTAGGTCAGCGGGTGTGACGTACGCGAGAGAGAGCCCAGCTTACAGTGACAAGTTCACTTCCGGTCAGGATGATCATGATGAGTCCTATCGGAAAGACTGGAGGTGAAGCCGGTCAATCAAAGGCTCGGCGAGGAGTGCAAGCGAGCGATGAGACTCACTGGCTGCAGTGATGAGCTTGTTGAGGCCAGGATTGTCGGTAGCAAGTCCATGGGATCCTCCACCGACCATCAACGAGACCTAATCGCATGATAGAGCAGTCGTATCAGCGCCGAGGAAGATTTCTTGTAGAATGAGTCAAGGGTGCTCACCATCGCGCCGAACGACAGTAGGATACCTCCCATCACCGCCTGTAGGTAGATAAACCGCATCAGCGTCCACCTCGGTCGGGATCGCGGCTCGCTCGAGCGCTGAGAAGGAGCTGACCTTGGGAAACGCCAACCATGGCCCATCTGCCTGCTTCTTCTCTGCTGCTGCTAGCCATAACTCTGTAGTCCTCTGTGGTGAATGTGCTTCGAGCATGTTGTGAGCCTATCGTCGAGGATTGAAAGCGAGAGAAACCGGCGAAAGGAGAAGGAAGGAACCCCCCGTCCACGATTTGCCAAGATTGCAAGAAGCGATCGACCCCGACCTCAATCTCGCTGTCTTGAACCCGACCGAACTCACGCATGCCGCTCCATATCGCTGTTGAAGCTCAGCAGCATCTCTCAGAGGTCCAGCAGACGTCGAGGGGCGAGAGGAAGCTTCTTTCGCTAGTCGATGGCCGCCCCAGAGCTTCTTTGTGAGGCTCCGCACTTCTACCACGCTGTCCGACATGACAGCGCCGGTGGAAAGTGTAGCGGGTCGGCTCGGCGCGGGTGGAAGGCTACGGCCGTGCGCCGCTGAGGAATCTGAGCCGCTTCTTTGCGCCGAGCGGGCAGGCGGGCGCTTTCGCGAGGACGAGTGAGGCGCTCCCAGGGTAAAATGATGGGTGAAAATGTACGCATTTAGTGAGGAAGACAGCGAGGGGTAGCTACGCAGCAAATGGGCGCCACCTGCGAGGTCCGAAGGATCAGGCTCGCTCGGCGCAGAAGAGTGAGGCGAGGACTGACCTATGATGAAGTCGACGGGTAATCTGTGACGAGACAGGTCAGTGAAGCTCTGAGCTGCGAGCGACCTTCACGCCTCACCGGTGAAGAAGCGAGTCTGATCGCGAAGCTCAATTCCTCGCTCCCTTAGCAGCGCCTCCCAGCTCAGCACATCCACTTTATACGGGAGCCAATCCGACCAATCACACCTCCACCTTTTCAGCTCGGAGAGTGGCGGCAGCTTCGTCGCAGCAATGAGGTCAAGGGAGGAGGAGTCGAGGATTGACGCCAGCAAGTACGTCTCATTGATACTTGGGCGCGTCTCGAGGGTCTGAAGCTTCGAAGGAAGCGGCTGAATGAGATGCTTCATCTCTTCGAGGTGGCAGTCGGCCAAGTGTAGACTCTTGAGGTTCGTGCATTGAAGAAGGAAAGTCGAGAGGGTATGGCCAGTTCTCGGCCAGCGTTCCGAAGCCGGGGCGCAGGTGAGCTGCAAGGTATGAAGCTGCGGCGCGATGGTCTCCAACGACTTTATCCGAGGGGAGGGGAAGTCCTGGCCTCGACCCCAGTCCAAGTGCAGCTCTTTCAGGGAGGTGGAGGCGCGGAGGAGTGACTCGAGAGCCATCGGGAAGAAGGGCTGAGCGGAGGAGATGCTGAGGCGGGTGAGCTGGATTGGTGAAAGGAGAGGAGGGATAGAAAAGGGTGTGGTCGTGCTGAGGCTGAGAGAGCGAAGGCCTGGAGAACGAGAAGTCAGTTCGGCGGGGGAGATGAGCCTGCACGGCGACGTACCGGAGACCAAAGCGGCGTCAAGATCGATGACACCCGAGTCGCCCCTGGTGCCCGTCTGTATCGCAAGCTCCCGTAGACCCTTCGACTGAGCTACGACCTGCCGGATATGGCTCGCATCCTCCACCAGGAGGCGCTCGATGGTGGGCGGCGAGGTGCGGCCTTTCAGATGGGCAAGGAGCCTTTTGCTTCCTTGCTTCGAGCATAGCGTTACATCGGCGAAGAGCAATCGCTGCGAAGCGGCTCTCCACGGCGATGCGACGAGGGAGGTTACGCCGAGGAGACTGCTCCGGGTCTGGCTGTCGCGATATGTGAGATTGGTGGCGGCGGCGGCGGCTAGCTCGAGGATCCGGTGGAGGAGCTCGGCCGGTAGGTCTTGGATGACGGCCATGTCGAGCAAGCGAGCGAACGAGTCGAAGGGAGTCGGCGAAGCAGAGGAAGGGGAACAGCTCTGTGGGAGGGGACGGTGGTGGTCAGCCGTGAAGTCTCACGAGTCGGTGTAGACTTCTGCACTCCACCATTTCGTAGCCCTCCCTGTGCGACCTCGTAGTCTCAAGCACTGAGCAGCATCGCTCAATACGAGCGCCCTCCCCAGCTGCTGCTCGCCGATCCTGGTCCCAGCAGCAACAGCAGCAGCAGCAGCTACACCTCCAGCCTTCGATCCCACCGCCCAGCCACCATGAACTCACCTTTAATCTCCAGCAAACGCGCGTCCCGCCCACTCAGCAGCTTCCAGCAAAGCGTCCTCTCAAGCTCGTGTTGAGGTGCAGCGGTCGAGTGGGCGTGTAGCAGTCGAGTAGAGCTGTATCCTGTAGCTTCCAATCACGTGGCGACGGCGAAGATGAGAAGACGAGATGAGACGAGTGAAGCGGGAGAGGGCAAGGGACGAGAGAACGGGAGGGGGAGGGAGGTGACCTGGGAGAGGGGTGTTGGTATATCGGTGAGGGAGCAGCACGACTCGCTCTGTAGTGCTCTCGAACTATGGGGTTCTCGAGCTATAAGATTGCCGCACCTCAGCAAATCGCTCTCGACCAACGCCTTTCGCCGAGGCCGACTCGCCGAGCAGCACCGAAATGTGAGCTTCGCAGGTCGTACAGCGGGGGTTCGGATAGCTGATCAGATACAGCAGCAGTCAAACATAGTCGCTACCCTATAACCGCACCTCAGTCCCTATCACCCGCCAGCCCCACCCTCCCCGTCCTCTTCATCCTCTCGGCCAGATCCATCCCACCCCCAAACACCTTCTTCTCCTGCTCCCTCAAGAACTTGGGTCCCACATCCTTGCCCTGCTCCCTCATAGCCCTCTCCTTCGCCAACTGCTCCTGCTCGACCTTCTCCCTCTCCGCCAATCGAACGTCCCTCGAAGCAGTGAGAGTAGCAGCGTTGGACTGCATCGCGGCGAGTCGACGCTCAATCTCGGCACGCCGGGCGGCTTCGTCTGCTGCTGAGGGAGGGGCAGGCACGGGAGCTGGTGCGCGCCGAGCAGGAGGAGGGGCGGATCGGTCGTAGCCGTTTGAGCGAGGGGCGTCGTAGCGTGAGATGTCGGGTTTGCGGTCGTAGGAGATGTCGGGCTTGCGGTCGTAGTCGCCGTTGTTGCGAGGAGCGGGAGGAGGTGAACGAGAGCGAGGGCGGGAGTCGCGAGCTGGAGGAGGGGGAGAGCGGGAACGAGGGCGTCGGGAGTCGTAATCGCGGGAGTCTCGACGATCGTCTCGTCGGTAGTCGTCCCTGCGCGATTCGGAGCGGCGGTAGTCGTCCCTCCTCGAATCTCGGTCGTCTCCGCCTCGGCGATCATCGTGGCGGCGAGGCTCGGGCGAGCGAGACCGACGCCTGCTGCTGCTGCCATGGCGATCCTCATCCTCCCTACGACTCCTCTTGTGTCCTCCATCCCTGTCCTCGCCCTTCTCTCCTGCCCGCTTAGCCTCCTTCCTCGCCCTCCGCTCCTCCTTCGTCTCATCCTTCTTGCTCTTCTTCTCCGGCGGACCACGCGTGCTGGCCTCGCGAGCAGCGCGAAGCTCCTTCAATCGGCGAGGGTCCTTGAGCATCTTCTCGTATTGAAGCTGCTCTTGACGCTTGATGGCGAGGAGAGGGTCCTCGCGGATCTTGGCGGCGGTGTCACGGACGGAGTTGGCGTTTTGGATGGAGGTGAATGATCCTCCCGGGGCGTCGGCGGAAGGGGCGGCGAGCATCTGTGTAGGAGTCTGGTCAGCGATTGCCCTCGAGCGAGAGGCAACAACAGCCGCCAGCGATGCCTCAAGGACTCACCTTCTCCTCGTTACCCTTGAGCAGCTTATCGACCCTCTTCTTTCCCAACAAGTACTGCTCCAACTCCTCCGCATTCGGTCCATTCCCCTCCGCCGGCGCCGCGTACATCCAATCGACCCTCTCCTCCCTCTTCTTGCCTCCCGCCTCCTGCTGCAATCGCTGCAGCTCCTGCACTGCCCTCTCCTGTGCCAACTCCTTCTGCAACTCTTGCGTACGCTTGCGCTCGTCCAATGCCTCCTTCTCCTTTTCCCACACGCGGGCTTGGTTCGAGTGCAGCCCGACGTGCCAGGACTTCTTCATGTTGAGATCGCCTCCTCCCATGGTGGATGTAGGCCTTCAGGCTGGGTAGTAGTGTGGTGAACGAGTCGAGGTCGACTGAGCTAGTCTTGGGGAGAAACGGCGAGCGAGATCAAGCGTTCGAGGTCGAGGGCGAACGCTGGGCGGAGAGGTGTTCGAGTGAGAAGGAGGTGTGGTTTGGGCGAGTCTGTAGGGTACAAAGACCAGTCAGCAAAAGCTACAGAATGCAGTGAGACAGTCAGCCAGCTCCAGCTTGCCGTTCGCGCTTGTTGTGGCGAGTCAGAGCTGTTCGAGCCGGCTGTAAAGGTGCAGAAGCTTACCTGCTAAGGTGCAGAGGGTTCTCGGCCGTTATGTAGGTCTCCGGGTGTCGAAGCGGCGAGACGAGCAGATGAGTAGCAGATGTGGTCAAGTCCAAGCCCTTTCGTCGCCGTCAAGGCTTCCTCTCCTCCCGCTCGCCTCCTTAAATCTGCTCCTCTCCCCTGGCTCTGCTCGGCGTGATTTCGCTCGCTGCACTTCGGGACACCCGCTCAAATCGCCGCAGAGCGCCCCACATGCTTGCAAAGCGCCAGGCCGACGGACTCGACGGCCGAGCGCTCGAGCGTGGAAAGCGCCAGCCGAAGGAGGTCACTGCCTGCTGGCGGACCGCTGCGGGGCCCTTGAAGCAGCCTGCAGCAGGTTGGACACTCTCTCCTTCCTTCACATACCTTGCGCCTGCTCTCCTGCCCAGCTACAGCTACAGCTTCTCTTCGCCCTTTCTAGCTTGATTCCGCTCGCTCTCAGCTCTCTCAGCCGCTTTCGACTCGACCAACATGCCCAAGTACTCTAAGATTATCCTGGAAGAGGCTTTCGTAAGTCGCTGCTGCTCTTCTACCCCTGGCCGAGCTGTATTGACATCTCCGAAATGCCCTCCGCTCCGCTCCCACCTCTGGCTCTCCTCCGACAACGTCCTTCAACCCTCACAGAACCTCCCCGAATGGGCCGAAATGTCCAAGTACCAGGCCGCCCTCTTCACCGTCGACGGAGACGGTGACAAGCACGCTCAGAAGCTCGTCGACATCCACGACATTCGCCTCAAGAAGATGGATGAGCAGGGCGTAGAGTTCAACATCCTTTCTTTGACTGCTCCTGGTATCCAGGTGAGTGGGGTCGAGTCTGTAGCAATACAGCGACCTCGCCAGGCGAGCTCCGCCCGTCGCCCAGCCTTCGCCGAAGCGCCGAGAAATGAGAAGCTGACCCCCGATCTTCTCCAACAGGTCTTCGACGACGTCGCCGAGGCTGAGAGGAACGCTACCCTTTCCAATGACTGGCTCTCCGCTCAGATCAAGATCAACCCCAAGCGTTTCGGAGGTGCGTCGAGCTCGTCTTCTGCCTCTCCTCTGCTTACTAATGTCCTGTTCTCCGTGCTCATCTCCTGCCTACACCGAACAGGTCTCGCCGCCCTCTCAATGCACAACCCTCAACAAGCGGCCGATGAGCTGACTCGCTGTGTCAAGGAGCTTGGATTCCTCGGCGCGCTCGTCAACGACAACCAGCGTTCGGGACCGGGAGGCGATACGCCTATCTTCTACGATGGAGAAGAGTGGGACTGCTTCTGGAAGACTGTCGAGGACTTGAATGTGTGTCAACGTCTCTCAGCTCTTCCGCTCGGCAAGCAAACTCGGCGCTCGCCTGGAAGCGGGATCCCCTCGGTGTCGATGCTCTCCAACGTGCAGGAAGCTGACCTCGTCTCACTCCTCACGCAGGTCCCCTTCTACCTCCACCCTCTCGCGCCCAAAGGCGATCAATTCGACAAGTACTGGGCCAAGCGCTCCTGCCTCGTCGGGCCCGTCATGTCCTTTGCCAACGGCGTCTCGGCTCACTTGCTCGGCATGATCGTCAATGGAGTGTTTGATCGCTTCCCTAAGCTCAAGGTCATTATTGGTAAGTTGCCGCGAAATTGAGAAGGCGCGGCAAGGCTCGACGGGCGACGAGGCAGTGAGCGGGAGCTAACTTGTCATTACGGCGCACAGGACACATGGGAGAGAAGATCCCTATTGACCTGTGGCGCATTGACCATTGGCTCAACGAGTGAGTAGCGCTGTTCTCTCCTCCCGTTCGCCGAGCTTGAGGCGGGCGCCGAAAAGACGTCGAAGCTGATCTCGCGCCTCACCACAGCGTCCACAAGCCGCGTGGAGCCACCAAGATGAAGCTCCGCGTCCGCGAGTACTTTGCCCGCAACATCTGGGTCACTACATCCGGTTCGTCGCTCCCCCTCCTCCCTCGCCTGGTCCTTTCGACACCCCGCTAACTCTTCCCATCTCATCCCCTCGACAGGTGACTTCAACACCAACGTCCTCAAATATGTGGCTTCAGAGATCGGCGTCGATAGGATCCTGTTCTCGGTCGACTACCCGTACGAGACTTTTGAGCTCGCTTGCGAGTGGTTCGATGGCATTGATGCCAAGGAGGCGGGATTCACTGAGGAGCAGATGCAGAGCATTGCGAGGGGGAAGGCGATTGAGGTGCTAGGCTTGAAGCTGTAGATGTATAGAAGCCGAACTGAGGTCATCTCATTTGCTGTGCTCGCTTCGCATTCGCCGCGATTGGGAAAGTGTATACGAAAAAAAGGGATGTAAATGAAGCTCCTCGCTCAGCTCTACTCAGCTCCACCGAATACTCTCAATGCCTAGCATAATCCGGCAACTCCTCCAGCGCCGAATCCTGTCGAGGAGGCGGCGCCCTGCCCGGGTCGTATACAGGTAGGCTGCGAGATGAGGATCGTCAGCTCAATACTCGTACAAGAGACCGACCGACTCACGTGCTCGTCACAATCGTCGGCTTCTCCCCTCCCTTCATCCACCTCCTCGCCCTCGCCGGCCAAGTCTCCGTCACCGTAATCCTTGCACTCTTCAACAGCAACGCCGGCCCCGGTCCCGCCGCTCCCCAATGCGCATTAATCTCCGTTCTTCCGTCTCCTACTGCTCCTTCCCTCACTCGAATCACAGGCAGTTGCTCGATCGACTCGCCCGTTCGGGTTCGGAAGAGGGAGAGGGAGAGCGAGCTGGCGGAGGCTTTGGCTTTCTTGCGGTTGCCGCGGCGGACCTCGTTCCAAAGATCGTTGCCGACCGTGGAGGTGGTGGGGTTGGCGCCGACAAGACCGCCGTCGTAGTATTGGAGTCTGCTCGGCGATGGGTCAGTTTTCGAGCAGGCTGGGAGAGGCCTACGAGCAGGAGTAGCAGCCCTCGGACGAGAGGTTGGGAGGTTTGATATACTTACTCGGATATTAGGAGCGCAAAGGTGTACTTGTAGGTGTTGACGATGTGGCCCAGACCGCTGCGAGAGGGATGGAGAGGGCTCGTTAGCGCGGGCTACAGGGTTGAAGTAGCCGCTGCATCGCTGTTGCGCTACTCCAGAGCTGAGGGAAACACTCACACGCCATGGAGGTAGCACATGAGATGGTAAAGCTTGCTCCCAGCTGCTCGGCGAAAGAGGAGTCAGCAAGTTCGGACTTGCTCAGCTTCCTCCGCGGGCTCACCACCAGCAGGTGTCGCTCCATCCCTCATCTTGCAGTACACATACGCCGACAAGACCTAGTTTCGAGAGGCTCCCGGTCAGCGGGGAGCGGGAGGCGCTCCTCAAACGGGCTCCACTCACCTCGGTTACCTCCGCCTCACAGGTCGCCTGCTGCAGCCAAAGAACAACGGAGCGCTGTTTGAGCTTGCCTTTTCTCATCCGAACGGCGCCCGAGGTCGAGGATCAGCAAACGAGGTAGCGGGAGGAGGGAGAGCCGGGAAGCGTCGAACGACGCGCTGTCCCTTTGAGTCGAGCGATGCAAGGAGGCGCCGAATCGGGTCAGGTTTTGTTGTCGTCACTGTTGATGCACTCAGATAGATTTCACGTCGAATCCAAGGACCACAAGGACACCGAGATTCTCGTTGTCTCTGGCCGAGCGGAAAAAGGCTCGGCGACGGTGGCTCGCCTCTGCCAGGCGCCGAAGGCAACTCCAGGTGCTATCGAGCAGTTGAGCGCTTCCAAAAAAGCTGCTGGAACCTCTCTCTGCAGCTGAGACGTCCTGCGAAGGCTTCGTGGCGGTCTCAATCTCGCTCGAATGCTCGGCGCTGCCGAAATTCGGCTCGTACACTCGAAGCTGGATTCCATCCGATATCATATCACTCCCAGGGGTCGATGAAGATTAATCTAGTAACTGTAACGGAAAGCAGGATGCTTGTGGCCAAGTAGGGACTGCTCCTCGTGCGTCAGACCCTCGAGACGGTGGTCGCGCTTCCCCTTGTCGCGCTGTTTGTTCTCCCACATTTGGTAAAACTGAGTTGCGAGGAAGATGAAGAGTGATGAGAGAGTGTTAGAGGGTGTGGGAATGAATGAGAGGGTACAGGAGAAGGGGGATGGTGAGCAGCCGAACTCGAGTTCGGCGATTAAGAAAGTCGGCTTACGAGCATGATACCGGTGAGCAGGAAGATCATGATGCCACCGGTAAGGTTGACCGCGTTGCCTGGAATGTAGCGAGGCGCGTAGTTGGGGGTGAAAGTCCAGGTGGAGATCAGACCGCCTAAAGAGAAACCCCAATGTCAGCTCCGGATCTCGGAGGGCGCTGTAGGGGAATGTAGGAGCTCACCAATGTTGCCGATCATGACCACTGTACCGATAGCAGCAGCCCTTGCCCCATCAGGAGAAGCGTTAGCGGACGCGGCGCCAGTGCAGAGAGCGCCGAAGGGGAACTGCGATCGCGAGTTGTAGGTCAACATGAGCTCCGATCTCGCGGTTCTGTAGCTCATCAGAAAGCCCAGAAATGTAGCTTGAATATGAGTGGACTCACAGCCCCGGAAGTGACGAGAAAGGTGGCTCCGTATTTGACATTGTTCGAGTTGGAACCGAGGAACATTGCGAAGCCGATGATCATGAGAGGAGCGGCCGCAAACATGGCGTAGCAGCGGCGCTTGGTCTTGAAGGCCAGGTAGGGAAGTGCGACGTTGACGGCAGCGCCCACGATGTCTGTTGAGGGCGTCAAAAAAGGAGGAGATGAGCTCGGCGTTACTTTTCTCGATGTGAGAACGCTGTAGACGTACAAGGAGGGACGGTCTTGAGTTGACGGGCGATAACGGACTGGTTAGGGTAGAGAGCCGAAATGATGGTAGGCTGTAGGTTGTTCGAGACGAGAGAAGGTCAGGTTCGCTCGGCGTCAGAAATTGTACCCGCGCGACGCACCATGAAGACGCTAATGCCTTGCACGGTGACATTCACCCAGAGGAATTGGAGTGAAAGAAGCCATCTAGAGTAGAACGGAAGCACCATAGCGTTAGCTGTGAGCCGCAACCGCTGACCCGCCGAGCTCGGCGCTCATGCTCGCACTGCAGCTCAAGGGCTAGACGACTCACGTGTTGATCGAGAAGATACCGCTTAGGACGGTTTTCTTCTTGAGCTTCTCAACGGCGACGACACTGCCGGCGTTCTCGCTCTTGATACGCGCCTCGGCGAGCCTCTTCTCCTCGACCGAGAGCCAGGACGCGACCCTGCGAGCGTGAGAGTGGGTCAGCACGAGGTAAGCAAGCGGAGTGAAACGTGTACGGACTCTGGGCGGTCGGTGAGGATGAAGTATGCGATCAGTCCGAGACCGGTGGTGATCTGAGGAGGGAGAGGGTCAGCGCCGAGCCGAGCATCGTTTTCGTCAGAGAAGCTGCTTACGATGCCCTCGATGAAGAAGATGAGACGCCACGAGTGGATGTTGCCGATGGGAGGGAGCTTGAGGATGCCTCTGTAGTAGAAGGAGCCAAGGAGAGCAGGGGCGGAAAGACGAGGAGGGGCAACGCCGAAGTCAGCAATTCTTCTCGACGAAATGAGCTGAAGCCCTCTCTCTTGGCAGCAGCGATACTTACGACGCGAGAAGTCCTCCAAAGGCTCCAGCGAGCGGCGCGGTGACGAAGTAGAGCGCCAGACGAAAGACGACTGGATTTCAACAGTCCGGCGATAGGGTCAGCCGAAGGTTATGCGAGATATGCGGTTCGAGGCTTCAAGAAGGAGACTCACGCTCGTTCTTGCGGTAGAAGCGACTCATGTAGAAGGCGATGCCGGGAAGCAGACCAGCTTCAAAGGCGCCGAGGAGAAAGCCTGCGAGCACCGAGCTAGGTCAGCAGTGCGTCTGGAGCAATCTCTTAACCGCACAACTCACGAACGGCAATGAGGGCTCCGTAGCTGTTCACCCACGCGGTGCACATTGACAGAATGCCAAAGGCAATGGTGAGGAGCGGTAGCCATCGTCCAGGACCGACCACCTTGGCCATTATATTACTGGGGATTTCGAAGACGATGTACGCGCAGTAGAAGCAGCTGTGGGAAGCGATGGAGTGAGCTGGAGGCCCGCGCAGGGCATCGCCGAAGGAATCGCCGAGCGAGTCACCGCTGAGCGTCGCCTGAGCATGGTACGTACCTCAGCGCGATGTTGTAATCGTAGCCCTTCATGCCAAGATCCCTCTCTAAGCCTGCCGAGCGAAGAAGGTGCACGGTGCAGAGCAGGCATGAGGCGAGGGCGATGGGAGGCGGGGAAAGGCGAAGTTCAGCGCGCTGTGCTGTGCTCCTTGCACCCGGTAAGAAGTTTGAACTCACCTGCAAGACGTGCATTCCCGATGTTGGCGCGCTGAGAACGCCAAATACGTCAATAAAGAGATCCAATGGATCCCGCCGAAACGTTCAAGCGACGGGAAGCTCGCTCACATCTGCGCAAAGCAAAGGAGGTCAGCTGGGACGCTCGTCGGCACAGCATGTTGTAGGCGACTGACCGATGAAGCAGAAAACTGAGGAGCGGAGAGGACAGCGGGGAATAAGAGGAAAGAAAGAAAAAGGTCAGCTCGGCGCGCCAAAGGTTCAACTGGAGCTGCAAGCCGACGACCTACGGTATAGCAGAGCCACGATGGGGACAATATGCCAGTCGATCTTCCTGCTCGACGAAGGAAGAGGAGGAAGGGGACGAAGGCTGAGCGTCAGGCGTTGCATTCGCCGATGCCGCCCCTCGGCGCCCGAGCAGACTCAGGCTCACCTGACGAGACGCGCTTCGGCCTTGGGGTCGAGCGAGTCCATGTTGAATGGTACAGCGTGACCCTTGGATGCGAGGTCCTCGATGAGCACATCGGCGTCGCGCTTGGGGACAGAGGGGATTCCCTCGTCGCCCTTGAAGGACGTGTTGGAGGACATGATATGAGATGGAATGGTGAGAGGTTGCCTTTGTCAAAGTTCAAGAACGGCTGCGGATAACTAAGGTCGGCAAAAGGTGTTGGGGAGTCGTGGAAAAGTGTGGCGGCCGAAGTGCGAATTGGAACTCGGAGGGGAGGCGCTGCGACGGCTGGAGGTGGTCCTGTAGGTGTCGAGTGCCGAGGGACAGGCGCTGTAAAGCTTGGAGTGTCGAGAGAAGCGACGAAGACGCAGAGAAGATGTGGAAGGAAGGAGAAAAGGGAGAGAAACGGGGCCAAGTGGAAGCTCGGGGACCCCTCCTGGAGCTTCGGCTGGCACTACAGCGGTCCGCAGTATACGGCCGTCGCTGATCTGTAAGGCTTCCCGTCGCTGGGGCAACGGTGTCCGATGCACTGCAGCTCTCTGGTCGAGTTCGGCGCTGGCTTCGGCCCCCTTTATAGGGGTCCGGCTCTACTCTGGTGCAGAGCTGAGTCTGTGGAAATCAACTGGCAACGTTTCCTGAACTGCCTTGACGCTCCAACACGATTTCAAGAGTTCACATTCCCCTCCAACGCGCAAGTGCTTGCCGAGTGGGTCGACCTCCCGCTCTTCTCCTCCGGCCGTTTTTCAGCGAGTCGAATCGGAGCCCCACCAACAGAGCAGATGCAGGTCGATATGCCAGATGTACCGAAGCCTAAGCTGGTCAAGAAGTGAGTCCTGCCATCTTGCAGCAGGCGCGCAGGGCGTCCACTGCCCCGCCTCATCTCCTTCGTTGTGAGCTGTCTGCTGCTCTGTTGCTTGCCGGTGCTGATGTCACGCTCGGTACACAACTTAGACCACGAGCTAGCACTGCTTGCTTAGTTTGCCGCAGAAAGAGGATTCGATGCGACGGCGTGATGCCTGTGTGTGGAGGATGCGCTCAGTACGGCCGAAGTTGTGAGTCTCTCGGTCGTTCTGCGTCTTTTCGCACGCTCATTAGCTCCTCCCGCAGGCGAATGGAACCTCGAGGGCGATAAGCGGAAGTGCGTACTGCTCTGCAGCAGCCATACCTCGAGCTCTCCGCACACTTGACGCCCAGCTGACCTTCCCTCGGTCATCGCGCAGACCCTACACCCGAGAAGTCGTCGAAGCTCTACAACAGCAGATCGTCTCGCTCGAAGCTCAACTCGCCGCCCTCAACACCAACGGAGCAGGACCGACGAGCGGCCTCTCGCCAGCCGGCAGTGGACCTCTTTCACCTCCCTCGGCCGACTCCTACGTTCTCCCACACTCTGAAGATCCCGTCGATGGAGGTCTAGCTACCAACGCGCACGGCGAGGTCCGCTTCTACGGACCTGGCTCGGCGATGAGTGTCTTAGCGGATGCAGCAGCGTCGACCGAGGCGCTTCGAGCAGCTCAGCATGCCGCTCTCACCCAAGCCGCTGCTCCCCAAGCTGAGTTCGACTACGCTCCTCCACCTACCCCACCCGTCCTCGCACCGGAGCTCCAATCCCGTCTCCTCTCCAACGCCTTCGGCTTCGCTCTCGCCGGCTTCCAGCTCGTCGACGAGCGAGCCTTCTACGCTCAACTCATCCAAGATCCGTCAGCGAGGACGCAACACTACTCGCCCTTCATGCTCAACGTGCTGTTGGGCATCGGATGTCGATATCTCGATCCAGCGGAGGCCTTCCCTCGAGAGGTCTGTGGCGACCCGAACGACTCGGCGACGAGGGGAGATGCCTTCATCAATTTTGCGAGGTACAACCTGGAGAGGGAGTGGAACTTCCGTATGTCGCCTCTCCTTTTCGTAGACCTATATGCCAGCTCGCTTACCCGGCTTCCTCTCACAGCCAAGATCTCGACTCTTCGCGCTCTCGCCTGCCTATGCCTGTACCTCGTCGGCAAGCGTGGACACGACGGTGCGAGCTGGCTCTACGTGGGTTGCGCTACGCGCGTAGCGGAGAACTGTACGTCTTCGGCACTCCCGCTCGCGGCGCCGAGCTTTGCTCGCCCGCCTCAACCCTTTCGGCCAGCTCACTGACTCGTCATCACACCCGCATCTCTTTGCACTCGTTCTCGCTCTTTCCTCGCAGTCGGCCTACATCTTGGTATCCACCACCTCGGCGCTGGAGCACCTGGAGTCGTCGACCAGGACATGATCACCGCTCGCCGAGACGCCTTCTACTCGATCTTTGGAGTCGAGGTCTTCTGCGGCATGCACATGGCGAGGCCTACAGGGACATTCAGGCCAAATGAGTTTGATCAGCAGGTCCCTCCTGTGAGTCTCAGGCCTCAGCTGGAAGGGAGGAGCGAGAGCTGACGACCTCGGCGCTCGCAGGTGGACACCATCGCCGATTTTGATGCTCCCATGTACCGCTCTTCAGCTTTCCACTGGTCTTCCAAACTCGCCATCATCGCTTGCAAGATCTCGGCTGCCGTCTACGCCAAGCGAGGAATCGGACTCGCCGCAAGGAGGGCGTGCGTTCCGGCGCTTCATCTTGAGTTACAGAGTTGGTGAGTTGGCGCTCGAGCTTAGCAGTGCATCACAGCTGAATCGACGATTTGCTGTAGGTATCACGCTCTTCCAGGACATGTCAAGGTCTCGGCGGCCGATGCGACCAAATCGCCTCATCCTCACGTAATCGCAGGTTCGTTCACTTACTTCTTCTGTATGGCGAAACGCGCTAATCTCTTGCTCATCGGGAAGTGAATCTTCTCTATTGGTTGACCTTACTACAACTCCATCGACCCTTCTTCTCTCGCGTCAACACTCCGGACGCCGCCCTCCCCAACTCGACCGAAAAATGCCTCCTCGCCGCGTCCCACATCGTCAGGCTCATCAAGGTCCAACAACGAGGTCAAGGGTACCGATTTGTGCATCCTACTTTCACCCAGTATGTTCGTCGACGCCCCTTCTCTTCTCGCCCTCGCTGACCAGTCGCCGAACTTGCAGCGCCGCCTTCGCCGCTGGAACGATCCTCGTCCTCTCGGCTTCGCAGACGGGTATCTCACCTTCACTTTCGCAAGATCTGCAGCGTCAACAGCAAGCAGGGAAGGATATGAAGGTCGTCATCCAGGCGTTGAAGGAGGCGGGCGCGACTTGGAGTGCGGCGGTGGGGAGTGCTGAGACGTTGATGGGTGAGTGGGGTCTACTCGACAGATTTGAGCTCCTTCCAAGGGGCCTAGCGTCGAACGAGCTTCGGGCGATGCCCCTTCGAGCGACCTCGAGCGCGATCAGCACCGAGCCGAGCTAACTTTCTCTCCCCTCCTTGTCCTGCACTTCTCCGCCCATCGCCTCCTTCCCACCTCTCTTATTGGTAACAGCCCTCCTCGCAACTCCCGCTACAGCACCTGGCACCCCACCTCTCACCGTCACAACCGTCCCCGAGCCCCTCCCCTCCTCCCTCGCTGGCCTGCTCGACCCTACCGCATCAATACCTCACCAAACGCTCTCCATGCCGCCCCTCGACCTCCCCTCACTCGATCCTCAGCTGCAGCAGCATGCTCTGGCGCAGCAGCACGATCAGCAACAACACCAACTCGGCGCTCATCTCGGCGGGGGTGGAGCAGGAGGAGGGCTTTCGACGGGACAGCAAACGCCTTCGAACCAGACGCTCTCGTTCCCGTTGTTCTCGGAAAGGCTGTTCCCGAGCTGGGATTATGGCCAGGATCCTGCGTCGACCGAGTTTGAGTTCGCGATGAATACGCTGTGAGTCGCTCGGTCCGCTCGGGCTTCGCCTCTTCCCCTTCTCGGTCCATTTCGAGCCAGTAGCTGACTGGCCATCACTTTTCGCAGCGCCAACAATCCCTTCGCGGGTCTGCCTGATGGCAACTTGCCTTGGTGAGGGTCGACGGTCGGGAGCGCCGAGCAGATTGGGAGGAGGAGGGAGAGGGAGAGGGCAAGGAGAGTGTGTGTTGTACATTCCATCGCTTCGACTTGCAGTACATTGCTTCATATGTGACCGAGTCAAACTCAGAATAGCGCCAAGGCGTGTGAGGAGAGCTCCGCTTCACGACCGTCGGCGAAGACTTGAATCAACTCTCAAACGTTGCTCCAGGCCTATAGGCGATATGGCGTGCTTATGCCTGTACTTCGTCGTCGGCAGCCGTGGACACGACGCTTCGTGGCTGTACATAGCATGTGCTACGCGAGCAGCGGAGAACTGTCCGTCGTTTGCTTTCTCCTTGCGCGCCGAGCTTGGCTCGCGCGCCCGCCTCGATCCTTCGAACAGAGGGACGAGATGGGTGTGCTCGTGGCACAGATGCCTGCAGTGCTTGAGACCGCTGGTGAGGCTGCTGCCCCTCCCCGCGAGCTGCGAGACAGAGTGGATGATTCGGCTTAACAGCGCTCCTCGGCTCCAACTCGAACATCATCGAATCACTGCCGGGGCTGTGAGTCCGCCCATATTCAAGCTACATTTCTGGGATTTCTGATGAGCTACAGAACCACCAGATCGGAGCTCATGTTGACCTACAACTCTCGATCGCAGTTCCCCTTCGGCGCTCTTTGCACTGGCGCCGCTTCCTCTAACGCTTCGTCTTGCACCGCCCACCTTCCACCATGAATACTACGCTATCACCACCCTGTTCTCCTGCTCTCCGACCCACCAGAACAACCTCACACATCTCCCATCGCGAATGCTGCTCGACCGAAAACGAGCGCCATGATCAAGCGCCCAACGCCGCCGAGGGAGAGAATTGATGCGCCTGAGGTGGCGGGAGTATCTTTGATGGTGGTCGAGTTGGCCTGGTTCTTCGAATCCACGCTGCTCTGCGAGGCTGGAGCCGCCGTCGTCTTGCTGGTCGTCGTCCTTTCGGTCGTCGTCGCCGAGCTCTCCTCCTCCGAAGTGAACTGTCCCGGCGTAGGCTCCACCGCCGTGACCGTGCTTCCCATCCACACCCTCCCCGGAGTCTCGGTCTTAGGATCTCTGAGCTCCGTTCCCGTCTGTGTAGCCCAGTAGGCGTCCTCCGGGTGAGCTTCATCCCAGGCCGAGAGGATCGCAGCGCCTTGGGTGCCGCCGAGGTGGTAGCCTGAGGGTGTGGCGAGAGGGTCGGGGGACATGGTGGGAGTGGACTCGAGGGCGGGTGCGGTCGAGAGAGATTCTTGAGCGGAGGTTAGGCCGACGTCTGTGTTTCTTCTTCGGTCAGCGAGCGCAGGAAGGAGGAGGAGGGAGAAGGACGTACGGCAGGTGGCGAGAGCTATGGCAAGCACAGCTGAGCGCATCTCGAGACTGATTTGGAGCAGCGAGAAGCAGGAAAGAGAGAGACGGAAAATGGGCGAAGAGCAGACAAAGCAGGAGGTGGGCGGAAGGGGCTCTGGCGGAGCGCGCTGCGTCCGGGCAGGAGGGCTGTAGCCGAGCAGGTGGGAGAGCAGGTCAAGGATCTCATACGGAAGCCGAAACCGCCGAAGGAGCTGCAAGCCGAGGGGTCGGCGGAGGCTAAGGGGCAGGCGCGACCAAGCTTCGAGGTTGCCCTCCTCCCCTCATCTCGTTCCCAGCTCGTTCCGCCGCCTCCGACAGTCGAATCGGGCTCTGCAGCGCATCAGCTCGCAGCTAATACAGCAGACACCCCTCTTCTGTACCCTTTTACCCCCCACCTTCTCGCCACCTCTCTCTCAGCCCGCTCTCCGACCACAAGTCAGCAACCTCGCGCCGGCCTTCGCGGCTCTTTCTGCTCGCTCCCTAGTCGCCTACAGCTCGCAACGATGTCGTACGACTACTCGCAAACGCAGCAAACAGGGTATGAGGACGAGTATGCAGAAATCGACTCACTCATCACCCAGGAGGACTGGTTCGTCTTCCGAAGCTCTCTCGCTCGTTCTGTAGCCTCTAAGCTGACCGCGCTTCGCTACGATGTAACAGCTGGGCCGTCATCGCTTCCTACTTTGCCGACAAGACCCTCGTATCGCAGCAGATCGACTCGTTCAATGAGTTCGTCAACAACACTATGCAGGAGCTTGTCGACGAGGGGCAGAGCTTGATCCTCGACCAGAACATGCAGCACACGGGAAAGGCTGGAGATGTTACTGTAAGTCTCGCCAAGCTGGGAGCGGTGCAGAGCTGAGGGCCGAAGCTGACTGGCGGCGCGCCTCTCGCCCACAGAAACGCTACGAGCTGCATTTCGGTCAGATCTACCTCTCCAAGCCGACCATGACCGAAGCGGACGGTACCGTCTCGCCCATGTTTCCCAATGAAGCTCGCCTGCGGAACCTCACGTTAGTCGTGCTTGCCCGCGCCCGCTTTATTGAGGAAACGCGTGCTGACAACTCGAGGCATCTCGACACAGCTACTCGGCTCCTCTCTACATTGATATGAAGAAGAGGGTCATGATTCAGGATGGGGAGGAGCCGGATCCGGAGACCGGCGAGATGAGCTGGGCGGAGGAGAAGGATGAGGGAGGGGATACGGGAGAGGACGAGAAGGTGTACATTGGCAAGGTGGGTCTTTCGCCGAGCGGTACGACTGAGCTATGATCGGTCAAGCTGACGCGGTGTACTCTCGACAGGTCCCCATCATGCTCCGCTCGCAGTTCTGCATCCTCGACGGCCTCGCCGAATCCGACGTGCTGGACCTCAAGGAGTGCCCTTACGACAAGGTGCGTTACTCGCGACTCTTACTCATTACTCTGCTCACGCTCTCACGACGCTACAGGGAGGATACTTCGTCATCAACGGCTCGGAGAAGGTCCTCATCGCCCAAGAGCGCATGGCCGCCAACCGCGTTTACGTCTTCTCCAAGACCCAGCCTTCGCCCGTCACCTTCCTCGCGGAGATTAGGAGTGCCGTCGAGAAGGGAGGCAAGACGATCAGTTCGATGCAGATCAAGATGATGAGGAGAACGGAGAAGCAGGTGCGTCTTCCTCGCCTTCCGCCCTCCTTCCTCCAGCTCCTGCGAGTACAGCTAGCTAACCTTTGTACGTCTACCACCAAACAGTCCGGCCAAACGATCAAGACCTCCCTCCCCTACATCCGCAACGACATCCCCATCGTCGTCGTCTTCCGAGCGCTCGACATCATCCCCGACAAGGACATCCTCGACCACATCTGCTACGACCGAAGCGACTCGGAGATGTTCGAGATGCTCAAGCCGTGCTTGGAGGACGCTTTCCCGATCCAAAACCGCGATGTGAGTCTCGGGGGGAGGTGCTCGGCGTGGAAGGATGAGAGCCGAGAGAGTGGAGAGCTGACTTCGCTCGCTGGCTCATAGGTCGCCCTCGACTTCATCGGCCGTCGTGGAACCGTCGCCGCCCTCACGCGCGAAGCCCGCATCAACTACGCGCAAGAGATCCTCCAAAAAGAGATGCTCCCTCACGTCTCGATGGCGCAAGGGCAGAACACCAAGAAGGCCTACTTCTTCGGCTACATGGTCCATCGTCTACTGCTCGCCGCGCTGGAGAGGAGGGAGTTGGACGATCGTGATCATTTCGGAGCGAAGCGGTTGGATCTTGGAGGACCTCTACTCGCGGCGCTGTTTAGGATGTTGTTCAGGAAGTTGACGAAGGATGTGTATAGGCATTTGCAGAAGGTAAGTTTGACTTTCGTTTGGTCGTTGGAGTGGTCGAGTCGAGGGCGGAGACGAGGTAGGAGGGCCGAGCTCGGCGACGGATCGCTGACTTCTCGTCTTCCCTCACACAACAGTGCGTCGAGACCCAAAAGCCCTTCAACCTCAACACCGCCGTCAAGTCCAACACCATCACCAACGGCCTCAAGTACTCGCTCGCCACGGGCAACTGGGGCGACCAAAAGAAGGCGATGCAAGCCAAGGCGGGAGTCTCCCAGGTCCTCAACCGCTACACCTTCGCCTCGACCCTCTCCCATCTCCGTCGCTGCAACACCCCCATCGGCCGAGACGGCAAGATCGCCAAACCTCGTCAGCTCCACAACACCCATTGGGGCATGGTCTGCCCCGCCGAGACGCCCGAAGGACAGGCCTGTGGACTCGTCAAGAACCTCGCCCTCATGTCGTACATCTCGGTCGGATCCCCGTCGGCGCCCATCGTCGAGTTCCTCGAGGAGTGGGGAATGGAGAATTTGGAGGAGTTTAGCTCGGAGATGAGCAAGGGAACGAAGGTGTTCGTCAACGGAGTGTGGCAGGGAGTGCATAGGGATCCAGCGCAGCTCGTCGATACGATCAAGCGGCTGAGGAGGTGCGGCGACATCAGCTACGAGGTGTCGGTCGTAAGGGACGTCAGGGAGAAGGAGTTGAGGATCTTCACCGACGCGGGTCGGGTCTGTCGACCACTCTTCATCGTCGAGGACCAGCGATTGGTCCTCACCAAGGACCACGTCACTGCGCTGCAGATTGAGGAGACGGGCGACGAGGAGGAGGACGGAGGGCAGAGGAAGATGAAGTGGAGCGAGTTGGTAGAGACGGGCGTAGTCGAGTACCTCGATGCCGAGGAGGAGGAGACGGTCATGATTTGTATGACGCCCGAGGACCTCGAGACGAGTCGAGTCTTCCAGGAGACGGGACAGGTTCAGGCCGATGCCTTTGACCCGAGCGCGACCGTCAAGGGCACGATGGGGATGAACACCCATACTTGGACGCATTGCGAGATTCATCCGAGTATGATTCTCGGTATCTGCGCCAGTATTATCCCTTTCCCCGACCACAACCAGGTGAGCTTCTCGGTTCGAGGTCGCTCCTCTCCCATCTCCTCCTCTCGCATCGCCGTTCTTCGGCCGCTTCCTCCTCAACTAACTCGCTGACCTCACTTCGCTTTCCCGTCCCTTCCCCTTCTTCGCTCGCTCCTTCGCCTCTCTCGCCCTCACCCTCGCCCTCGCGCCCACACTCGCTCTCGCCCTCACCTCGCTTCACCACCAACAGTCTCCTCGTAACACCTACCAGTCGGCCATGGGCAAGCAAGCAATGGGCGTCTATCTCACCAACTACCAGGTCCGAATGGACACGATGGCCAACATTCTCTACTACCCTCAAAAGCCCCTCGCCACCACCCGCTCGATGGAGTACCTCCACTTCCGCGAGCTGCCCGCCGGCCAGAACGCCATCGTCGCCATCCTCTGCTACTCGGGCTACAACCAGGAAGATTCCGTCATCCTCAACCAGTCGTCCATCGACCGAGGCCTCTTCCGCTCGCTTTACTACCGATCCTACATGGACCAGGAGAAGAAGTCGGGAGCGGTGCAGATGGAGGAGTTCGAGAAGCCGACGAGGGATACGACGCTGAGGCTGAAGCATGGGACGTACGAGAAGCTGGAGGCGGATGGACTCGTCGGGCTCGGCGAACGAGTCGCAGGAGAGGATATCATCATCGGCAAGACGGCGCCCATCCCTCCCGATTCGGAGGAGCTCGGTCAACGCACCAAGAACCACTCGAAGCGCGACGTCTCGACTCCCCTCAAGTCGACCGAGAACGGTATCGTCGACCAAGTCCTCGTCACCACCAACTCGGACGGCCTCAAGTTTGTCAAGATCCGCGTGCGCTCGACTCGTATCCCCGAGATTGGAGACAAGTTCGCCTCCCGCCACGGGCAGAAGGGAACGATCGGAATCACCTACCGCCACGAGGACATGCCCTTCTCGGCCGAGGGAACGACCCCCGACATCATCATCAACCCTCACGCCATTCCCTCTCGCATGACCATCGGCCATCTCGTCGAATGTCTTCTCTCCAAGGTCTCCACCATCTCGGGTAACGAGGGAGACGCCACCCCCTTCTCCGAGGTCACCGTCGAGGCCATCTCGGCGCTCCTCAAGGACTACGGCTATCACTCGCGCGGGCTGGAAGTCATGTACAACGGCCACACGGGACGGAAACTCCAGGCGCAAGTCTACCTTGGACCGACGTACTACCAGCGCCTCAAGCATATGGTCAACGACAAGATTCACTCGAGGGCGAGGGGTCCGGTCCAGATTTTGACGAGGCAGCCGGTGGAAGGAAGGTCGAGGGATGGAGGATTGCGCTTCGGAGAGATGGAGCGCGATTGTATGCTGAGTCATGGAGTCGCTGGGTTCTTGAAGGTGAGTTTGAGCGCGCCTAATCTCGGTCGAGAGAGCAGCGCTGACCCTCCTCCTTTTCTTACAGGAGCGCATGTTCGAGGCTTCCGATGCCTACCGTCTGCACGTCTGCGACATGTACGTTGACTCTTCGCAGCTCTACCTTTCCCTCGCTTCACCAAACCTCGCCGAACCTCTCGCTGACCTCGCCCTCTTCTTCTCGCAGCTGTGGTCTCACCGCCATCGCCAACTTGCGCAAGCAGTCGTACGAGTGCAGGAGTTGTCGCAACAAGACGCAGAGTGAGTCTAGTCAGCTACAGCTTACTCGTTCGACGCTGACCTTCCTTTGCTCGCAGTTTCGCAAGTTCTGCTACCGTACGCCGCCAAGCTGCTCTTCCAGGAGCTGCAGGCGATGAACATCGCTTGTCGGTGAGTTCCGCTCTCCCTCCTCGCCGGCGTGGATCCCTTCGCTGACCCTTCCTCCACTCGACAGGTTCGGATTCGACGAGGACAACACCGAGAACGAGGCGAGGCAGAACGCCGTGCTGTAGTCGAAGAAGAGATACAAAACGATAGTGAACCCCTCCCCTGTCTTGGTAGCTGCAGAGTAGTAGGCTTGTACACGAGAAACGCGCTTTTGTTAGCAGCTAGCTCGAGGCGAGAGATGGGCGGCCAAGTCGAGAGGGACCGAGCGCGACGACTCTTATCCTAATTCAACTCGCTGCTCCGAGAGCGCTGTCGCTTGAAACTTCGTGTGAGCTCTCATTCTACTCTTCTCTACCTACTTACACCGCAGCTGACCTCCTGCATCTCTTCTGCACCCCTCCAGCGCCGCTCAACCGCCACCAACTCGTCTCTCCCTCTCCCGCCATGTCGTCGAGCTCACTCGCAGAGGGGCAAGACAGGTTTCGTCCAGCAGAGGAGGAACCCGAAGGAGCACCCTCTTCCAAGTCGCCCAAGCTCACCGACGGCTCAGCACAGCCGAAGCAGGACGCGGACGCAGCTGAGCTCTCCATCAGCGCGACGGCGACTCACACCCGCGAGGGGGTGACCTACCGCTCAGTGGGAGTGTCTGCTCGTAATAGCGTCGAGCCTGAGGAAGGAGATGCAGAGATGAAGGAGCCCGAGAAGGAGCTCAAGGACCCGTGGAAGACGCTGCCGCGCGATGTCGTCGAGAAGGTGCTCGAGTGGACGTTGGAGGTGCAGACTAGGAAGGCGGAGAACTCGTTTGCTGAGGAAGATATCAGGAAGACGGGCTGGTCGAAGGACAAGGATACGACTGTCGGGTGAGTTGGGCTCTCGGCGATGGAGGGCGGGGTAATGAGAGCTGACCTCGGCGTTCACTTCACCCACAGCGCCAACCTCGCCAAAGCTCGCTACGCTGCTCTGATCCCTCTCAAAGGGGTCTGCAGGCAGTGGTACAAGATTATCACTCCCCGCTTCTGGCAGCACCTCGACTTTCGTCACTGCACGATGCACTCGTACGGCGCTCAGCACCGGCTCGAGAACATCCTCTCCACCACCAGCGCCATCCTCTACAGCGACGATAAGCCCGCTGAGCCCAAGGTCGAAGTCCCCAAGGCGTCCGATCCCAGCACCGCCATCGGAGTCCCCGTCTCGACCAGCGCCGAGGCCGAAGCCTGCCTCGCCGCTGCTGCCGCTGTCGCAAGGGCGTCGATGGAAGACGGTCCTTCCTCGTCACAGCCTCAACCTCAAGTCCCCCTCGGCCACTTCGTCCAGAAGTACACCGTCGGCACCTGCGACAGCTGCCTCACCTACTTCCTCGGCCTGCTCCCTAACCTCCCCAAGCTTCGCGAGATCGAGCTCTCCTCCTCCAAGCACCTCAAGACCAATCAGCTCAGCTCAATCGTCCTGCACACTGCTGGTCCCTCCCTCCGTACCCTCGACCACGCCTATCTCGGCACGAACGAGGATCTGTCGCTCCGCTGCGAGCAGATTCTCTCCCTCCTCAACCATGCGCCGAACCTGGAGAAGCTGGGAGTGATGGGCGAGGGCTTCAACTTGACCGAAGCGTACGCCAAGAGGTTCAGCTTCGTGCTCAAGCTCAATTCGTGCTTGAAGCATCGTCAGACGGATGCGCTCGGCGTCGGCCTTCGTCATCTCTACCTCGGCCCCGGCTGCTCAATCCCCGTCTCGTTGCTGCGAGGGCTCAAAGATTGCGCTCCTCGTTTGACGAGGTGTGTGGCTCGTCTTTCGGAGCATGATTGGAGAGCTGACGCCTCGCTATAGCCTCCACATCAAGACGGGCGTCAAGATCCTCGCCGACTCGAGCCCGATGGGACAGCAGCCTTTCGACCTGCACGCCTTCGCCGCGTCCTGGGGAGGTCAGCTCACTGCTCTCACTCTCGTCGGCGTCGAAGGCTTCTCGACTCGCGGCTACCTCGACGACGTGCTCAAGGTGAGTCGTCGCTTGGCTTCGGCGTCGAGCTGGGCTGACTCGTAGTCCCCGACAGCTCTGCCCCAACCTCGTCTCGCTTCACCTTCGCTCCGACCACATCACCTTCGCTCTCTTCAAGACGATCCAAGACCTCGTCTTCAAGCCCGACCCCGACCATCCTCCCACCGCCGGAAGCGCTCCTGCTTCGCCGAGCTCGCAGAAGATTCGCCACGCCCTTTCGGTCCTCGCCATCGCTGTTCGCTTGCCACCTGGAGAAACTTCTGTGCGTACTAGCTTTCTCGCGCAAGGTCAGCGCTCACCCTTCACACCTCACAGGCCGTCAAAGGCTCCATCTCCTCGCTCACCATCTTCCCCTCGGCTTTCCTCCCCTTCGCCAACGCCTGCCTCCGCATCGAAGCTCGCACTCGTCTCTCTTGGCCAACCGAGATGGGAGGTCAGCACGATGTACTCGAGAGGGCGGCGCTCATGTGCAAGACCGAGAAGGAGAAGGAGAAGGGCGCGACGGTCGGCAAGGCCCAGGCGAGATGGAATGGCGTGTCGACGCTTGTTGGTGCTGTGGAGCAGAGTAGTGATGAGGTGGTGGTGGTGGCTGATGAGGTCGAGATCAGTGATGACGAGGCTTGAACTTGCTTGCGATTGAGGGTGTGATTTGCTTTCGGCGATGGCAACTGGCAGCGAGCGAGGCTTGGGTACAGGCGAGCTGCTCCTCACCTGCTTCGCTGACAAAAGGCAGCTGCATATACGCGATCTGGTGCCCTCGACATTGTCCAGACGTCTCGGCGTCTCCCTTTCTACTCGTCGCTCGTCGTTCGGCGCACGGCCCTCTTCGGACAAAGGGCTTGCGCACGGCCTCGCTCGTCTCTGAATTTGCTCAATGCGACGAAGATAAAGGCTACCCGTGCACAAGTCTGAAGTGGAAGGCCGACGAGGGTTGATTTCCTGTCCACCACTGCTCGCTCTTTCTTTGCCGACGTCGCTCTCCTTCCTCGCCTTTCGCTTTCCTCATCTTACTACAGCGCCGGTCGCTTCTTCCCTTTTCACAACTACCGCTAGTCGGTCTCCCCAGTAGTCCCAGTCGACTTACCCTTCGCCAGCGCCGCGCGCCATTCGCTTTCCACCTTTTCCATCTCACTGTCAGCCCACCTCGCCTCAAGATGGGCTTCCTCACCAAGTCCTCTCTCACCTTCTGCACACTCAACCTCCTTCGCCTGTTATCGGTTGTAGCTATTTTGCTGGCGCTCAGTGGCGAGATCGTCACCATGGTCTCGTGAGCCGAATCCCTTTCTTCTCGGCGCCGAGCMCSGAGCTCACKTTSTCCYSCTYTTACTTGCSCAGCGACCTCAAGGGCGTGCAGGCTGTCCGCTCCGCACCGGCCGCTACCTCCGCCGCTACCTCAGCCTCCACCTCGACGGCCAGCACCAAGCTCATYCGCCGAGRGTTTTTGCCCGACYCTCCCATCATCCTCGACGCCGGTTCAGCTGCCCTCTCCTCACCTACCGCCATGGCTACACTTGTACGGCGTAGTCAGATCAAGCGTGAGGTGCGCACCTCGTCCTCGGAAACGTCGACCAGGGCCGTGACCGSCGGTGCTCGGCCTTCGCCGTCGCCTACGCCCGTTTCGACCCCGGCGAGCCAGGAGACGACGACCTGCGCCTACATCGGAGAGACGAGCGTACCGAAGCAGGTCGGTGGCATCCTGTTCTCCACATTGGAGAGGATCTTTTGTGGTCAGTCTGACTCCAGGGCACGCTGCCTTCTCCGAAGCTGATCGCCGAACTTCGCTTCTCCCATCTCCTCTCCTCCTTCGCTCCCCTCACTCTCACTCTCAAAGCCATCATCCTCATCTTCGCCCTCCTCGCCGAGCTGCCTCCTCATTCGAGGTTCACCCAGCGGTTCTGGACCTACGCCTTCCCACCGTTCGGCGAGTCGTTCGGCACGGGCGTGCTCGGCGCGGTCCAGGTCTTTGTCGGCTGCTCCGCTTTGAGCCACTCGTGAGTTAATCTGGAAATCACCTCAGGCCGATCTCTGCCGCATCTGTCGCTGACTGACGCCCTCTTCTACCCTTCGAACAGAAACCAGCAGTTCCCGCTCGTCTCCTTCTGGTTCCTCTTCATCGTCGGCTTCCTCAACATTCTCTTTGTATGCCAGCGTTCTCAATCACTAAAGCACTTTGCTGACCTCCCTCTTTCCCAACAGGGCCTTGCATTCGGCGCCTCGCTCAAGTCGCTTCGGTCGGTCGTGGCTTCTCCTTCCTCTCCGTCTCGACCCTCCGGTCTCAAGTCCCTCCGCACCGACGCCGCTCCCCACGCAGGAGCTGCATCTAGCTATTTCGTCTTCGATGGAGAAGGACCCGTTGCCCCTGCACCAGTTGCCAGCAAGGGCAAGAAGGAGAGGAAGGCCATCTTCATCTCGCCGCCGATGGCTCAGGCCAATGCGCCGCCTGTGTACCATGGCAAGGGTAGGGAGTAGGTGTATGATACGATAGACTAGTGCCATGTGCACGTTTCTTGTTGCATCAGTGAGAGAGCGGAGAGCGAAGGGTCGTCGCCGAAAAGAGGCCCGAGGGAGACAGGGCTTATTGCAGGTGCCAGAGGGAGGTGCAAGAAGCGCTTACGAGGGGTGTCTGCTCTGTCTATGAGCTGGCGATTGATACGAATGGGGCTCGCGAGAAGCAGCGCGGGCGAACGAGCTCGGCGATGGGTCGGCTGAGGATGGCGCAAGCTGTGAGGCGTTGATGTAGCGTGTCTGCTACGAAGAGCCTTTGTACAATGCGCAGACAGCACTCGCCACTTCTGCGAATAGATCGACCCCTCTCCCATCTCCCATCTCCTCCCTCACCCTCCCCACTCTCTCCTCCCTTGCCCTCTCCCGCTCCACTCGTCTCAGCTCGTCCTCTCATCTTCGCACCCGCTACTCGACTGGAAGCTACAGGAGAAGCTCTGCTCTACTGCTACACGCCTACTCGACCGCTGCACCTCATCACGAGCTCGAAAGGACGCTTTGCTGGAAGCTGCTTAGATTGAGCGCGTTCGCTGAATATTGAAGGTGAATCGAAGGTTGCTGGACGGTGGGATCGAAGGCTGAGGGTGTAGGAGCTGCTGCTGCTGTTGCTACTGGGACTGGGAGCGGGGAACAGCAGCTGGGGAGGATGGCGGCCGTGTTGAGCGATGCTGTTGAGTGCTAAGCTGCAGCGGGGACGGCTGCGAGGCTGCGAAGAGAAGCAGTGTACAGCGACTCGTAAGAATGTGAAGCTGAACCTCGTCGTCCTTCGCCCGCAGCGCTCCTCGCCCTTCTCTCCCTCGCCGACTCCCCCTCGATTCGCTCGCTCGCTCGACATGGCAGTCATCCAGGATCTACCACCCGAGTTGCTCCACCGTATCTTCGAGCTGATTGAGCCCGCTCTTAACTTTTACGGCTCGCCCATCTCGCCCAAAGCACCACTCCGCACGGCTTCCCTCGTCGCTCGGGCGTGGACTGCACAAGCTCAGCGGCTGATGCTGGAGGACATCGAGATTGATTCGAAGAACGCCGTGGCTCTTCTGCGACACATCCTCAACATCAAGAGTCGTCCTTCGCTGAAGAGGCTGGCTCTGCGCTCGTTTCAGCCAGAATGTGTGGAGGCGCTCGCGCTCTTCTGCGAGCTGGTAGAGGAGGTGGACAGCTTCTCGTTTCGAGACGTACGAAGGGAGCTCACGGTGGATGCCCTCTACCCAAAGCTGCTCGTCGGTGCGTAGCTTCCCGCTGAACTCGCCACGCTCGAAGGCTGACAGAGCTCCCGGCTCCACACAGATCTTAAATTCAAGCGCTTAGAAGTGAGCAGCGACCTCGAAGGAGTGCTTCCTTCCCCCCTTCCCGGTCCCCTTCCTCTCGAACAACTCGTGTTGCACACCATTCACCTGCCGCCCTCCCCCATCCTTCGCCCTCTTTTGCTCGCCGCCGACCATCTCACCAGCCTCACCTTGAATTGCATGTACATGGCGGCGGACCGCAGCTCTCTGAGTGAAGAAGAAGACCTGTGGCTCAATCTCGGCCCCAGACTTCGCCATCTTAGCCTCGTCGATTCGGCCGAGGCTCCCTACTGCGAGGACGAGGACGACGGCTTTCTCCCCACCTTCCTGCGCGCCTGCACCGCTCTTCGCTCGTTCCAAATCAACGTCATGTACACGAGCTATGTCTACACGCGCCTTCGCTTCCTGAGCAGCACCGTGCAGCTCTTGACGACCGAGCTCGCTCACGAAGAGGAGCGGATGCCCAAGCGTTGGGTGGAGCAAGCTTTCGAGCTTCCTACCTTGTCGAAGTTGAAGCGCTGGAGGATGTATATACTCCCCCGTGCCGAGAAAGCGCGCGAGAGGGAGGAAGTTCTGAGGGTGTGGAGCCAGATGTGTCAGGAGCGAGGGATCGAAGCTCGCGACGAACGCCGCTTCTTCACCGGTGAGCTTTCCCGACGCTGTTCTCAACCTCGAGGAGGGATGCTGACGCTCTCTCACCCCCCCAGACTACCCTGCCGAGTAGTCAGAATGACGAGTCGAGAGGTGAGCTCCTTCGCAGCCTTCTCCCTTCCGCCGAGCCCCGCTGACCTTCTCTCATCTCGCAGAGGTGGACGTGCTTGCTCCGAGACGATAAGGGAGAGTCGCTGGATGCGATAATGTTGATGAACCTGCTTTGCTCTCCGTCAGCGTCGAGGTCGAGCGAGTTGAGTGAGGCGAGAGGGGAGAGGGCTGCTCGGCGCTGGCGAAGGCAGGTGATGGAGTGGTGCAGAAGGCTAGAGCCGACTCGCAGAGAGACGATAAGTGCTGTGGTAGAACACACTCCAACTTAGAACCCTCCATCGACCTACAACTCCAACTCCTCTCGCGCAGCCCCAGCCGAGAGTCGAGAGCCAACTTCCAGCGAGCGTCTCTTTCTCTCCCGCGTCTCGCTCGACGTTGCTTCACTCGCCCCTTCGACAGCTCTCGACTCGGACAGGAAGCTCTGTACTACTCCTCGACTACCCCTCGACTACACCTCCCTCGCTCGCCCGCTCTCCGACGGGGACTCGTTCAGCTCGAAAGCTCGAAACGGACGGACGCAGTGCGCTGAGAAGAGGAAGCTGGTTCGGTGCTGCTGCTGGGTGTGATAGATTGCTTGAAAAGGCGAGTAGTGATGCTGAACAGTCATTCGGCCAGCGGGAGCTGTAGGAGACCAGCGGACTGGCAGAGAAGTGGCGCCGAGGGAGAGCGAGGAGGGTCGAGCGTCTGTTGTGGTGGGGAGCGGAGGGCGGGGGGGGAGCAGAAGTCGTACCGAATAGCAGAGATGCCTGGCAAAGACCGTAGCTAACCACAGCCTTTCCATCAATCAGGCCGCAGCTCGCCTTCTCTCCCGCCTCCCTCGGTCGACACGGCGGTCATCCAGGACCTACCGCTCGAGCTGATCAGGAGAATCCTCGAGCTACTCACCGAACAGTACCAGAGCCGAGATGCTGCCCAAAACCTATGCTGCACCTCCCTCGTCAACGGAGCCTGGCGCGATCTCTCGCAAGCGCTTCTCTTCACCGAAACGGATCTCGAAGGCTGGGGCTGGGAGAGTCGTTTCCCCATCTGCCGCTCCAAAGGCGCTCGAATGCGCGCTGCACTCTTCGCAGGGTCGAGCTTAACGCTCAACACGCCCAGGAAGCGCTCCAAGTACTGGAAGAGCAGGAGATCGCCGTCGAGAGCTTCGTGTTGCTCTGCGGAGAATACGGCCCCTATGACGGGGATGAGTTCAACATGAGTAGGGTCAGTGTTAGGCTACTTGCAGGTGCGCCCGTAGATGCCATTGCTCGCGCCGCTCCTCACTTCCTCCAACTTGCAGGCCTCAAGTCGCTCTGGATCGCAGGGAACTTCACAGGATGCCCCAAGATTCCCTCGGACACCAAGCTGGCGCTCGCCTGTCTTGCTTTCGACCCATTCTACCTGCCATCGGTCTCCTTTCTCGACTCAATCCTTCCCGCCGCGCCCTATCTCACCTGCCTCGAGTTTGAAGTGACGGAAGACGGAGATTGGCTGCCCGGGGACTACACCCTGCGTCTACAACCCCTCCTCCATCGACTTCATCGCCTCGCAATTCTCGCACGCCCCTTCTCAGAGTGTCACCCAACTGCCCGAGCGCCACTCGATGTCACTCGCTTCGTCTCCTCCTGCACCTTCCTCAGGTCACTGGAGCTGGACGGTTGTAGTACGACCTTTGTCAAGGACGTTATTACTGCATCGCGTGCATCTCTGGCTGTTTTGGAGACCTACCTCACGGGGGGAAGGGAGGACGGCCGAGGAAGCGTTGAGGTCGCCGAGCTCCTCGTCATTCTCAACCTCCCGGCGATGATGAAGCTTAGACGCTGGAGGATCCACGATCAGGACGAGGCTTTTGGTGGGAAACTTGGTCAGGCGGGGAAGACCCAGTGGGAAGACGCCTGTCGAGCTCGAGGAGTGGAGCCTCGCGACGAGGTGCGGTTCTTTACCGGTGAGTCGCCATTCGTTGGTCCGCTGCTCCCCGAATACAGCGCTGATACCCTCGCCTATCGAACAGATTGGCCGGCGTCATGATTGTGGACGCGCGCTGCAAGGTGAACCGCTTGCGAGGATGGCTTCTATCGCCGAGCTCGCGCTGACTCGTTACTCTTCGCAGATGAGCTGTCACATACGACAGGGATGATCAACTTGAGTGTCGATAAGAGCTGTGTCACATGTGGAAGCTGCTGTGCGATTTCCAAGACTTTCGGTCGACTCGGCTCCGGCGAATCGCAAAGTATGAGATCGTGTCGTTCTCAGTCCTCGCCGAATGATACCAGCTGCGACCAATCTAATGCTTCCCCTTCTTCCCACTCTTGGGCGTACCGCTTAGCTGCTTGGTGGGCGACTTTTTGGGCGAGGCTGATGAGGGATGAAGGTCAGCACCGAGCTCGTCGAGACGCGAGGGGAGGAGACAACCCACACAGCAACAACCGCTCGCCAAACACCTTGCTCAACTCGTCCGCCTGACTCGGTGCGAAGACGATATCGGAAGCCTCCTCCTGCTCCACCATCTTGGCGTCTCCCTCTCCCTCGCCAACGACCACCTTCTCGACGGCGACCGAAGGCGTAGAGGCAACCTTGAACCCTCCGAGCATCTCCCTCCACAGCATCCTGACGGGAGGCAGCACGTGGGCGGGCGTCTCTTCGAGCAGACTAAGCGCCGACTCGGGCTTCTTGCCCTTGCCATCGACCTTGGCTTCCTCCTTCACCATACGGACCTTGGTAGCCTCCTCCTCCGCACCAAAGATCTCATCGAATAGACGGGACATGCCCTTGCCCCTCTGCACGGCGGTGGGGAGGCGAGTAGGGAGAATGGCGGAACCGACGCGAGCGGCCGCGCCGAGGAGGGAGACGGTGCCGTTCGGGGAGAGGGCTGCGAGGGAGAGCTCTTCGTCGGCGGTCGAAGAGGTGGAGGGAGGGACAGGGAGCCAGAGCGATTGGGTGACGGGGAAGGGGAGAGGGCGGGTCGTGACGCTCGGCTTGCTGTCGGCGGCAGAGGTAGAAGAGGAGGCGGAAGGAGCGTGGATGATGAATGCCGTGGAGGTCGAGGCGCCTTCGTTGGAAGTTGAGGGCGAGGAGGAAGCGGCGGAAGAGGGGGAGGATGCGGTGTAGATGGGCTTCTCGGTGGCGATGATGGTCGACGAGTTGGGCTTGGAGGTGAGGGAGGCGACGGGGAAGGAGAGGGAGAAGGACTCTGTTGAGTTTGATGCGTGATGAATGGGCGAGGGAGACGACGGGAAAGGTCAGCGAAAGCTCCGAGCTAAAGTCGCTCGCCGCTGGAGCTGCTCTTGGGGCTCGCTCGGCGTATGCAAGTGCACTATCGAGAAGGCTCAAACTCACCCTCAAAGTCCAACAACCCCCACCCCATCACACCATGCTCCCCACCCGCCAACAAGGTTTCCCCCTCCTCCCCTCCAAAAGCAACCTTCGTAACAGGCTTCACACTCTCACACGCAAACGCCTTGATCAAGCTCAACTCCCTCGTACTCCACAGCGTCACGCTCCTCGAATGAGCGATGGCGAACATGGACCCATCGGCGGACCAGGAGGAGGAGAGGGGCACGAAGGAGCGGTAGGAGAGGGAGGAGCGGCAGGCCCAGGAGGAGGAGGCGGAGGAGGAGGAGGAGGGGGAGAGGAGCGACCACAGCTTGATGAGCCCGTCGAGGGAGGTGGTGAGGAGGAGGGGGGAAGAGGTGGATGTGGAAGGGGAGAAGGAGAGGGAGGTGATGGGCGAGGAGTGGGGAGAGTCGATGCGGGTGGTGAGAGAGAAGCTGTAGGATGGTCGAGCGAGATAAGTCAGCGAATGACCGAGAACGAAAGAACAGAAGCGCCGAGCGAGCGAGCAACGCACCTAGTCTCCTCGCCACTCTTCTTCCACCAAAACTTCAACCTCTGCTGCTCCTTGAACCCTCCATTCTGCCACGAATCGACCGTAGCCATCCAATACCCCCCGTTTCCCCTCTTTTCCTCCGGCTGACTGAAAGCCACAAGCTGCACCCTCGTCGGTTCGAGCGCCTTGCTCCCGGCCGCTGAGACGCGATTGGAAGGCGAGATTTCGAGTTCGAGGAGTTGCGTGTCGGTTGAGGGTTGGTAGAATTGGAGGGAGGAGGGGTGGGAGGAAGGGAGGACGAGCGTCGTGGAGGAGGTGGAGGAGGAGGTGCTGGGGAGGAGGGCGAGGGGGGTGAGGTTCGAAGAGGAGGGGCGGGGAGCCGAAATGGGAGGATCTGGTGGTGAGGAAGAGATCAGCGAGGTGCAAGGATAAGAAAGCGAGAGAGAGAGAGAGAGCAACGCACCAGCCTTGACACCGGCGATGGTCCTCGAGATCTTTAACTTCTGCACTCCAATCAAGACGGTCGTGCCGTCCCTCAACCTAGCAGCAACAACTTGCTCTCCACCATCGGCGCGCTGCTCTCCCGTAATCGCGAGGGAGAGGATCGGCGCTCCTAGACGGGGCACGTACTCCTGGTGACCCGTGTGCAGCTGCCAAAGGACCATGACGGCCTCTTCTCCTCCCGAAAGGAGGTACGCTCCATTCGGCGTGAAAGCGAGGGACGAAACGGCGTGGGCATGCCAATGAAAGATGGCCGTCGCGGGCCTTCCCCCTGCCTCCTTCTTCTCCTTCTCGGCCTCCTCATCGCCCTCCAACGCTCCGTACCAGAACCGGATCCTTCCCCTCACATCACCAGTAGCAAAGTAATCCTCACTAGGGTGGAACGCGAGGCTCGTCAACTTCTCCTCCGACTCGAGCGTCTCGGCGAACCCGCGAGAGAGGTGGGCGGTTTGCAGGATGTGCAAAGAGGTGGGGGTGACGGAGATGAGGTGCTTTCCGGAGGGAGAGAGTTGGAGCGCGACGATGGGGCGGGGGKGGGCGAGGCGCATGCGACGGGAGGGAGGGCGAGGGGTGGAAGCGAGCGCCGAGCCTGCCGCCGAAGAGGCGGGAGCGGTCGTCGAAGCGCGCAGGGAGATGGCGTAGATCCCAGCGGTAGGAGTCGACTCCTTCTTGTCCTTTGCAGTCGTCTTGGCGTCGTCCTTTGCCGGTCCGGCGAGCGCGACAAAGAGCTGGTCGGGGAGGGATTCATGGCCCGTTGCGAAGAGGACGGGGGCGGCCAGGTCGAGCGTGCGGAGGAGCTTGCCCTCGTTGTAGTCCCATACGCGAATCGTGCCGTCCAAGTGAGCTACGATGAGTTGGAGGTGGTTGTGAGGGTTGATGAGCAGGGACGAGACTTTGCGAGAGGTCGAAGTGGAAGGGGCGGGGGATGTAGGCGAGTCGAAGGCGAGTGGTGAGAGGGTCGAGATGAGCTGAGCGGTTGCTACAGAGTAGATTAGGACCGAGGAGCCCGAAGTGAGGAGGGCGTAGCTGTTGGCGCGGCGAAGAGAGCGAGAAAACAACTGTGAGCTTTTTGTAACTCGCCGAGGGTTGTACTAGATCGCTGCAGAGACTAGTATGGTAGCTTACACGTTGTCCTTGGTGAACACGACCGGACAGCTGGAAGATTGGGGCTGAGCGAGCAAGAAATGGTCGAGCAAAGCGGAGGAGTTTGCGTCTGCCGAGGTGGTGGTGAGGGGAGTAGCAGCAGGCTGTAGCTCTGTAGGCTGTACATCTTGGCGTAATTGCTGCTTCTCCTTCTTTCCCAACCGAGCACGAGGTCGAACAGGTGCAGCGACAGCAGCTGAGGCCATTTTTCGAAGAGGTGGGAGAGGGAGAGAGCTGAGAGAGGCCCGCCGTTTCTAAGTCCGATTTCCCTCTCGGGCCAAGCAAGGGGAGACAGGACAGACGCGACCCGTCTCTCTTCGTCTCCCTACATCTCGCACTGCTTCGTATCGCCTTACAGCTTTCTCGGGTAGATGGCTGCCCTCGAGTCACCCCACTCGATGGATCAGCCTCTCCCTCACTATGCAAGTACAGCTCAGCTCACCCGCTCAGACCGCGTCTCTGCGTGTTTCGAGAGGTCTACTAACTCGCTTCAAATCCTACAGAAACTAGGCGAGAAGCTTGGACAAGGCTCGTTCGGCTCAGTCTACCGCGCCCTCAATTGGACTACAGGCGAAACGGTCGCCGTCAAGCAAATCGGGTTGGCCAACATTCCAAAGAGCGACTTACCCGACATCATGGTGCGTCTGTCGTCTAGTGCGATGGCGGAGCAGCAGCTAATGCTATACAACTACACGCAGAGTGAAATCGACCTACTCAAGAACCTCAACCGTCCGTTTCTCTCTCCCCGTTCGGCTCTCGCGCGCGCGCTGACCCCTTCCCCTTTGGACAGACCCCAACATCGTTCAATACCGAGGCTACCAAGCCAACTCAACTCACCTCTACATCATCCTCGAGTACTGCGAGAACGGCTCCCTCCACGCCATCGTCAAGAAGTTTGGCCGCTTCCCCGAATCCCTCGTCGCCCTCTATGTGCTGCAGGTCTTGCAGGGTCTCGTTTATTTACACGATCAGGGAGTGATTCATAGAGATATCAAGGGGAGCAATATTCTGGCGAATAAGGAGGGGGGGATCAAATGTGAGTGTGATATTCGGGTTTGAGGGTTCGGCGATGGGAATGGGAGCGATTGGATTCTAAGAGGCGGGCAGCGGAGCTGGAGAAGGGAGCGAGAGAGGTATCTTGAGGGATGAGGAATGCCTTGGCGAGGGCATTCGGGGCCATTTGAAGACCTCATCAGGCTCACTGGCTCAGTTCTGCGCTGACTCTCTCCGTTCTCACTCCCTCCTTCTCCCTTTCTCCGACTTTTCATCATCTCCCTCCTCCTTTCACCAACTCCTTTGCTTCCTCGTCCTGCCCAACACCAGTGGCCGACTTCGGCGTCGCAACGCACACCTCCTCCCTCTCCACCTCCGCCGTAGTAGGCTCCCCCTACTGGATGGCCCCCGAAATCGTCGACCAAACGGGCGCCACCACCTCCTCAGACATCTGGTCCCTCGGCGCCCTCGTCATCGAACTCCTCACCGGCAAACCCCCCTACCACCACCTCGACCCTATGCCCGCTCTCTTTCGCATCGTCAATGATCCGGAGGGCCCCCCGATTCCAGAGGGGGCTAGTGCGGTCGTGAGGGACTTTTTGGGGTACTGTTTTCAGAAGGATGGGATGTTGAGGGTGGGGGCGAGGAGGCTGTTGAGGCATCCGTGGATGGTGGCGGCGAGGAGGGGGGTCGAGGAGAGGGAGGCTAGTGCGGGTGCGGGAGGTGGTGCGAGGGCGAGAGGGAGTGGTGTGCAGGGTGGTGCTACGGGGATTGGAGCGAGACCGAAGAGCGTGTATGATGATGGAGTTCAGAGGGTGCAGGAGTGGAACGAGGCGATTCGGGGTACGTCCTCTCTCCTTTGTGCTCGATGGCTCACTTGCTAACCTTCTCCAAACGCATAGCCAACCCACCACCGCTCCCCTCCCCCTCCTCCCTCGCCCCTTCCCCTTCCCTCTCCCCTCGCCTCCTCCGCCGCCCATCCGCCGAGCTCGCCTCAGCGCTCGCTCTCCACCCCGCTCCTCCACCAAAATCCTCCTCCATCAGCTCAACACCCTCAACTCTCTCAACATCATCCAACAGCCGTGCCGTCGGTCTAGCCCTGGTAGTCGGGAGCAAGGCGCCTGTGCTCAGTCCGAAACGAGCGAGGGAGGGCACGATCGGTGGGGGCGGGTTGGGTAGGGCGGGCAGTAGGAGTCGAGCGGCGGGCAAGGCGATGATGATGAAGCTTGGGCAGGCGGTTCCCGAGCTTGGAACGGCAGCAGGAGCAGCGGAGGTCGAGCACGAGGGGGAAGGGGATAATTGGGATGAGGACTTTGAGGAGGGGATCTCGATGAGCAAGATTGCTGGCGGGTCGTCTTCGTTGCTTTTCTCCCCCTGTCGGCTCGCTTACTTACTCCTCTCTCGCGCGAACAGCCCTCGATCGCGCCGATTCGTCGCCCTCGGCTTCCTCCGACTCGGACCCCGACTCAGACGGGTCAGACGAGGACCAAGACGGTACGATCCGGCCATCGAATGTGCTCTCTCCCATCGCCAAGAAGGCGCCAACGCCGATGACCCCCGTCGTGGAGGACTACTCGGATCTAGTGGAGGACGGCGAGGAGGGGTTCGAGGGCAAAGTGAGGAGGCTGAGGGTGAATACTGGGCTTTGTGCTACTTCTGCAGAGCGATGGAAGCTGACGATACCGACTGAGCAGGAAGCCAACCTCTCCCGCCCGCGCCTGCTGCACCCCAAAGACCTCGCCTCCGACTCCTTCACCTCCACCTCTTCCGCTCCCTCCTCACCCGCCTCTCTCCGCACCCTCACTCCCACCCATCGCCCGTCTCTGAAGTCCTCCTCGCTCTCCTCCCCCTCTCCTGCACCTCGTCAACCCCTCGCTCCCCTCCCTCTCAAGTCTCCCTCGTCGACCGCTACTCTCCGACCTCCAGCAGCCAGCAAGAGTAAGCATGGCATCGACAAGTACTCGGAAGCGGAGGGAGAGGAGGAGGATTATAGTGATGTGTTTGGTGGGTCCGGTGGAGTCGTGCTGCTGGGTGGCGCGGCGGGGAGAGCAAAGGAGGGGGACGGGGAGGAGAAAGGTAAGTTCGGATTCGGCTTTAGCGCGAGGGCGAGGAAAGCGTTGACGATGTTTTATTCCACAGAGAGGAGCCTGCAGAGTCTACAGCTGAGCACGAAGCTATCAAGCAAGAGCTGGGTACGTCGCTCTTCCTTCCCCTCACCCTGCTTTCGCTGACCCTCCCCCCTCCTCGCAGCTCGGCGACGAAGACTCAGACGAGGACGACCCATTCGCCGCAGTCGACGACGAGGACTCCAACTCCCTCGGCGACCTGGACGATGTATCCGGCGGAGGAGGGATCGAGTTGGAGGCTAGCGTCGCGAGGGAGAAGTTGGCGAGGTTGCAGAAGAATGTGGAGGAGTGTGTGGATCGACTGGGAGGAGGTGGGGAGGATGAGTTTGAAGTCAGGGAGGGGTGTCTTGAGCTTGTAAGTCCTGGACTTGACTGATCGAGCGAGCGCCGAGCTGACCCTGAGCCGACAGATCACCATTCTCGAACTCTCGCCCGAAGTGAAACCTCACTTTGTCAAATCCCATGGCATGCTGGCGGTGATTGAGGTGTTGCAGGTCACGAGGAGTAGGGAGATCCTGAGCATCTTGCTGAGGGTCGTCAACCTCGTACGTTCGCTCCCTCGACCGTCGAGCGCAGCAGAAGCTAACCTCTTCCACCGATCAGATCGTCGGCGAGGACCCTGATACCTTGGAGAAGCTCTGCGTACGTCTCCTTCGCTCCTCTCTTCTACTCCCTCCGCGCCGAGCTGACCTCTCTCCTCAAACCCCGCCGACAGCTCGTCGGTGGCTGCCCCGTCGTCATGGGCTTTGCCTCCATCAAGTTCTCTCGCGAGATTCGACTCGAGGCGGCGTTGTTCATCGGGAGCATGTGCAGAACTTCGCTGTTAACGGTGAGTCGGCTCGTGTGCTTGACCTCCGCTGCGCCGAGAGCTGACCAGAGACGGCATCAACAGCTCCAGATGTTCGTCAGCTGCCGAGGATTGAAGACGTTGGTCGAGATGATGGATGAGAATTGTGGGTCTTCACGCTGCCGAGATGGGAGCTTACGCTGATCTCCTTCTTCCCTCGTAGACGCTGAGCGCAAGGATCTCGTCTGGATGGCAGTCGACGGCATCAGCCGAGTCTTCGAGATGCATGTAAGTCCGAACTACTCTAGCCTAGCCCTGCTTCTCGCCGCTGACCCTCGGCCATCTCCCCCCGCAGGGCCCGACTCCTCGCAACGACTTCTGCCGCATCTTCAGCCACGAAGGTCTACTAGAACCTCTGTCCAGCGCTTTGATCAGCGTCGCAGTGGACGACGACGATCTGGCCGAGAGCGCCAAAGCCAAGATCATCGGCATCTTCCTTCTCTTCTCTCAGTCGGATCGCAAGGTCAAGGAAGCGATGGCGAGGCGGACCATCGTGCTCCGTAGGTTGCCGTTCCCGCTCTGTGGCCTGATAGAAGAGTACAATGCTGACTCTTGGTGATCTACAGGCCTCGTCAAAGCCCTTCGCATGCTCACGCCCGACCTCCTCGCTCCCCTACTCAAGACGATCAAGAACCTCACCATGCTCCCTTCGGCGCTCGAGGTCCTCCAGAACGCCAACGCCATCGAGATCCTCGTCGGCATTCTCGCCGAACCGTGCGAAGGCAAACTCGGCGCTGTGCGTTCTTACGGCCTGTTATCTCCCGCTCGGCGCTGACTCTCCTTCCCTCGACAGGAGATCCAAAACCACGTCGTCAACGCCCTCTTCAACCTCTGTCGACTCAGCTCGGTCCGACAAGAAGAGGCTGCCATCGCTGGCGCCATCCCCATCCTCCAAGAGATCGTCTCAGGCAGCTCGCCTCTCAAGCAGTTTGCTCTCCCGATCCTTTGCGACTTTGCGCATGCGAGCAAGACTTGCAGGAAGCTGTAAGTCGAGACGGGGTCGCAGGAGTCGAGTCAGTGCTAACGACTTGTTCTCGCGCAGGCTTTGGAAGCACGACGGCCTCAGCTTCTACCTCACCCTCCTGCGCGACAGCTTCTGGGCCAACCCGGCACTCGAGGCTATCCTCTCATGGTAAGTGTGTCCCTGCTACGCTCGCCGACCTCGCCGATGACTTCCCGCTTGCGATCAGGCTCCAGGACGAGACCGCCCGAGTCGAGGACTGCCTTCTCGAAGCGACGGCGCTCGAGTCTCTACTGCGTGTCTTCTGCAAGACGAAGAGCGCTACCTTTGAAAGTCTACTCGAGCCTTTCCACAAGGTGAGTCGTCTGCGCTAGCTTCTTCCACTCGCCGAAGCTGACCCTCCCTCGTCGCAGCTCCTCCGAACCTCGCCCGCCGTCTCCATCCGCCTCGCATCCTCCTCTTCTTTCTTCAAGCGCATCATCGATCGTCTCAGCCGCACCTCCGTCTCGGGCAAAGCCGTCACCCGCCTCAACCTCCTTCGAATCACCAAGACTGTCTTCGACGCCCTCCCTCTCTCGCAGCGCGACAAGGTAGTCAAGATCCTCCTTCTTCCGGTTGGTCGATTGGCCGAGGAAGATCCCGCGATCTTGGTCAAGGAGTTGGCGAAGGAGCTGAAGCGGGAGTTTGGGAGGGTCAGGGAGGGAGGGAGGAGGGAAGTACAGAAGAGGGTGCTGAGGAGGGCGGCGTCGGAGGGTGGAGTCGTGGGAGCTGGTGGAGTGGTGGGAGCAGTCCCGGCTTCACCTGGAGGAGCGGGGTCGGTGAGGAGGCAGGGGAACATGTTCGGGCGAGGAGCATGAGGAGGCTCGAGACGAGCTCGTTCGGCATCAAGCAACACTATCGCAGCAGTACACCCCACACACGACGACCAACTCTCTCTTACTCGTTCTAGCAATTTCCTTGGCTCATGTTGTCGAATGCATTACTCGCGCAATCGTCGTTCGTACTTCCTTGTCACGTTCGCCGAGTGGCGAGCTGAACTTCGGATAGAGCTCTCTGCGCTTTGACACGTCGAGCAAAACGCGTGACAGGGCAGAAAAGTGTGTTCTGGTTGATGATGAGTTGTAGCAAATCGAAGAGGAAAGCCGGAAACTCGGACTCGCTGCTCGCAGAAGTCGGGCAAGCTCTCGGAGTGCGTGACGCCGTTCATCCTGTAGCAGAGCTCTTATTAACACTCGAGTTTTGGTCATCCCTATCGTATGTGATAGCTCATCTGCGAAAGCAAGCGAGTCAGCGCGAGCTCGGCGATGAAAGCCAGCCTCGCGAGCGGTTCACCATCCAGCGCGCTTCTACAATCATGACCCGGGATAGTCTGTTCGATAGGTGAGGGTGTCAGCGCTGTATTCGGGGAGCAGTGGACAAACGAATGGCGACTCACCAGTGAAGAACCGCACCTCGTCGCGAGGCTCCACTCCTGGAGCTCGACAGGCGTCTTCCCACTGGGTCTTCCCCGCCTGACCAAGTTTCCCACCAAAAGCCTCGTCCTGATCGTGGATCCTCCAGCGTCTAAGCTTCATCATCGCCGGGAGTTTGAGAATGACGAGGAGCTCGGCGACCTCAACGCTTCCTCGGCCGTCCTCCCTTCCCCCCGTGAGGTAGGTCTCCAAAACAGCCAGAGATGCACGCGATGCAGTAATAACGTCCTTGACAAAGGTCGTACTACAACCGTCCAGCTTCAGTGACCTGAGGAAGGTGCAGGAGGAGACGAAGCGAGTGACATCGAGGGGCGCTCGGGCAGTTGGGTGACACTCTGAGAAGGGGCGTATTGCGAGGCGATGAAGTCGATGGAGGAGGGGTTGTAGACGCAGGGTGTAGTCCCCGGGCAGCCAATCTCCGTCTTCCGTCACTTCAAACTCGAGGCAGGTGAGATAGGGCGCGGCGGGAAGGATTGAGTCGAGAAAGGAGACCGATGGCAGGTAGAATGGGTCGAAAGCAAGACAGGCGAGCGCCAGCTTGGTGTCCGAGGGAATCTTGGGGCATCCTGTGAAGTTCCCTGCGATCCAGAGCGACTTGAGGCCTGCAAGTTGGAGGAAGTGAGGAGCGGCGCGAGCAATGGCGTCTACGGGCGCACCTGCAAGTAGCCTAACACTAACCCTACTCATGTCGAACTCATCCCCGTCATAGGGGCCGTATTCTCCGAAGAGCAACACGAAGCTCTCGACGGCGATCTCCTGCTCTTCCAGCACTTGGAGCGCTTCCTGGGCGTGTTGAGCGTTAAGCTCGACCCTGCGAAGAGTTCAGCGCGCATTCGAGCGCATGACGGAGCGGCAGATGGGGAAACGACTCTCCCAGCCCCAGCCTTCGAGATCCGTTTCGGTGAAGAGAAGCGCTTGCGAGAGATCGCGCCAGGCTCCGTTGACGAGGGAGGTGCAGCATAGGTTTTGGGCAGCATCTCGGCTCTGGTACTGTTCGGTGAGTAGCTCGAGGATTCTCCTGATCAGCTCGAGCGGTAGGTCCTGGATGACCGCCATGTCGACCGAGGGAGGCGGGAGAGAAGGCGAGCTGCGGCCTGATTGATGGAAAGGCTGTGATTAGCTACGGTCTTTGCCAGGCATCTCTGCTATTCGGTACGACTTCTGCTCCCCCACCGCCCTCCGCTCCCCACCACAACAGACGCTCGACCCTCCTCGCTCTCCCTCGGCGCCGCTCTTCTCTGAGTCCAGCGCTCTCCTACAGCACGCACTAACCCAGTTACTATTCAACCGCACTACTCACCTTGTTCGAGTACTCTAGCACACCCAGGAGCAGCAGCGAACCAGCTTTCCTCGTCTCAGCGCACAGCGTCCGTCCGTTTCGAGGTTTTGAGCTGAGCGAGTCCTCGTCGACGAGCGGGCGAGGGAGGTGTAGTCGAGGTGTAGTAGAGGTGTAGTAGAGCTTCCTATCCGAGCTGAGAGCTGTCGAGCGGGTGAGAGAAGCAAAGTCGAGCGAGAAGCGGGAGGGAAAGAGACGCTCGCTCGAAGTTCGCTTTCGACTCTCGGCTGAGGGAGAGGGAGCTGCGCGAGAGGAGGTCGAGCTGTAGGTGAACGAAGGGGGGCTGAAGTGTGTTCTACCACAGCACTTCTCCTCTCTCTGCGAGGCGTCTGCAGCCTTCTGCACCACTCCATCGCCTCCCTTTGCCAGCGCCGAGCCGCCTTCTCCTCTCTCGCTCTCACTCAACTCGCTCGACCTCGAAGCTGACGGAAAGCAAAGCAGGTTCATCGAGATTCTCGTATCCAGCGTATCCTATCTCGTCGTCTCGGAGCAAGCACGTCCACCTATTTGCGAAGCGAAAGAAGGTCAGCGAGAAGGCGGAGATGGATCCTACGTTTTGACTCGCCGGTCGAACTACTCGACGGTGTAGTCTGTGAGAAGAGCAGGAGGTTAGCTCCGCGTTGAATGAGCTCAGAGAGACGGTAGGAACTCACCAGTGAAGAAGCGGTGCTCGTTGCGAGGCTCGACCCCCCTCGCTCGGCAGGCGGCGGCCCAGCGCATCCTTTCTCCCCCAGTCAGCGCAGGCGGAGCGAGAGTGATCCTAGGCATCCTCCAGCGTCGCAACGTGCCTAGGACAGGGTGGGCTAGAAGGGCACTGAGGGCGCGGCCTCGCTCGTCGAACCCATGCTCCTCCCACGGGATCAGGGAGGTCTCCAAAAGGAGTAGAGGCGAGTTCAAAGCATCAAGAGTACTGTTGATCAAGCTCGGGGTCGCCGAGTACAGACACAGGGAAGTGAGGGAGGTGCAGGCGGCGAGGAAGCGAGGGAAGCCGAACGAGGTCGGTCCCCGCGAGTCGACGATTGCATTGGCCGGCATGGTGATGTGGCGAAGCTGGTGAGCTACGGATTGAAACACTGCGTCGTACTCTTGGGAGAGTGACTGGGCGTCATCGACTACCCCGAGGTCGAGGCGAGTTAAGAAAGGCGCCGCGCTGAGGAGGGTGCCGAGGAAGCTTGGGGAGGGTAAGAACGAGCGAGAGATTTCAGGGGACACCGAAAGCAGTCGGAGCGTCCTTAGCTCGAGCACGGTCTTTGGTGGGATACGAGGCTGCCCTACGAATACCCCGTAGACATCAAGGGTCTTGAGGCCTGGGAGGGAGAGGGCATTAGCTTCGCTGCCAACGCGCAGGCGGATTGGTTCGTAGCGCTCACCGCTGAGTAGTTTGAGGCCCATTCTGCTCCAATCGACACTCTTTGACCCGGGGTACTGCATCGACAACGTCTCAACGCCAACATCGTACTTCTTGATACAGTCCAACAGTGCTTGAGAGCCCTCCCCGCCGCAGTGCACAACGCTGATGGGGTAGCCGGCGGCGAGGCGAAGTGCGCTGCGGCGCCAGCCGCCTCTACGTGCTCCTTGTACCATGCTGGCGAGCAAGACTTGCTGCGAAGGGTGTGTCCAGGCTCGGGCCACGAGCGAAGCGCTACAGAGAGTGCTTCGCGTCAAGGGATCGTCCTCGGTTTCGACAAGCTCAAGTATCTTTCTGAGCAGCTCGGGTGGTAGATCCTGGATGACTGCCATACCGAGCGAGCGAGCGATTCGGGGGAGGGTCGGCGAAGGAGGGGAAGGGGAGGAGCACTGCGGGTGAAGGACGACGAGGTTCAGCTTCACAGTCTTTCGAGTCGCTGTACACTGCTTCTCTTCGCAGCCTCGCAGCCGTCCCGGCTGCAGCTTTGTAGTGGCGAACAGTCAGCAGCATCGCTCAACACGGCCGCCATCCTCCCCAGCTGCTGTTCCCCGCTCCCAGTCCCAGTAGCAACAGCAGCAGCAGCTCGTACACCCTCAGCCTTCGATCCCACCGTCCAGCAACCTTCGATTCAACGTCAATATTCAGCGAACGCGCTCAATCTCAGCAGCTTCCAGCAAAGCGTCCTCTCGAGGTCGTATTGAGGTGCAGCGGGCGAGTAGGCGTGTAGCAGTCGAGTAGAGCTTTTTCCTGTAGATTTCCAGACGACTAGCGGGCGAAGATGAGACGACGAGCTGAGACGAGTGAAGCGGGAGAGGGCAAGGCAGAGAGCGGGGAGGGAACGGATGCGCGCTGGAGAGGGGTCGAGCTATCGAGGTGGCTGTCGCAGAAGTGGCGAGTGCTGTCTGCGCATTGTACTAAGGCTCTTCGTAGCAGACACGCTACATCAACGCCTCACAGCTTGCGCCATCCTCAGCCGACCCATCGCCGAGCTCGTTCGCCCGCGCTGCTTCTCGCGCGCCCCACTCGTATCAATCGCCAGCTTATAGACAAAGCAGACACCCCTCTTAAGCGCTTCTTGCACCTCCCTCTGGCACCTGCAATAAGCCGTGTCGCCCTCGGGCCTCTTCTCGGCGATGACCCTTCACTCTCCGATCTCTCACTGATGCAACAAAAAACGTGTCCATAGCACTAGTTTAACGTATCGTACAGCTACTCCCTACCCTCGCCATGGTACACAGGCGGCGCACTGGCCTGAGCCATCGGCGGCGAGATGAAGATGGGCTTCCTCTCCTTCTTGCCCTTGCTGGCGACTGGCGCAGGGGCAGCGGGTCCTTCTCCATCGAAGCCGAAGTAGGCAGATGCAGCTCCTGCATGGGGAGCGGCGTTTGTGCGAAGGGCCTTGAGACCGGAGGGTCGAGACGGAGAGGAAGGAGAGGCCATGATCGACCGAAGTGGCTTGAGCGAGGCGCCGAATGCGAGGCCCTGTGGGGGAAGAGGGAGGTCAGCAAAGTTCTATCGTGATTGAGAACGCTGGCATACAAAAAGAATGTTGAGGAAGCCGACGATGAAGAGAAACCAGAAGGAGACCAGCGGAAACTGCTGGTTTCTGTTCGAAGGGTAGAAGAGGACGTCAGTTCACAATAAATGGGTCAGGAAGCAACTGCAGTCGTTGAAAAGGGCTACTCACGAGTGGCTCAAAGCCGAACAGCCGACAAAGACCTGGACGACGCCGAGCACGCCGGTGCCGAAGGACTCGCCGAACGGCGGGAAAGCGTAGGTCCAGAAGCGCTGGGTGAATCTTGAGTGAGGCGGGAGCTCGGCGAGGAGGGCAAAAATGAGGATGATGGCTGTGAAGGGTGAGGGAGTGAAGGACGAGAGGGGATGGGAGAAGCGAAGTTCGGCGATCAGCTCCAGCAAATGGCACCGAGCTTTGGAGTCAGACTGACCACAAAAGATCCTCTCCAATGTAGAGAACAGGATGCCACCGACCTGCTTCGGTACGCTCGTCTCTCCGATGTAGGCGCAGGTCGTCGTCTCCTGGCTCGCCGGGGTCGAAACGGGCGTAGGCGACGGCGAAGGCCGAGCACCGSCGGTCACGGCCCTGGTCGACGTTTCCGAGGACGAGGTGCGCACCTCACGCTTGATCTGACTACGCCGTACAAGTGTAGCCATGGCGGTAGGTGAGGAGAGGGCAGCTGAACCGGCGTCGAGGATGATGGGAGRGTCGGGCAAAAACYCTCGGCGRATGAGCTTGGTGCTGGCCGTAGAGGTGGAGGCTGAGGCAGCGGTAGAGGTAGTGGCCCGTGCGAGATGGACAGCTTGCACGCCCTTGAGGTCGCTGSGCAAGTAARAGSRGGASAAMGTGAGCTCSGKGCTCGGCGCCGAGAAGAAAGGGATTCGGCTCACGAGACCATGGTGACGATCTCGCCACTGAGCGCCAGCAAAATAGCTACAACCGATAACAGGCGAAGGAGGTTGAGTGTGCAGAAGGTGAGAGAGGACTTGGTGAGGAAGCCCATCTTGAGGCGAGGTGGGCTGACAGTGAGATGGAAAAGGTGGAAAGCGAATGGCGCGCGGCGCTGGCGAAGGGTAAGTCGACTGGGACTACTGGGGAGACCGACTAGCGGTAGTTGTGAAAAGGGAAGAAGCGACCGGCGCTGTAGTAAGATGAGGAAAGCGAAAGGCGAGGAAGGAGAGCGACGTCGGCAAAGACAGAGCGAGCAGTGGTGGACAGGAAATCAATCCTCGTCAGCCTTCCACCTCGCAGATCGTGCACAGCTAGCCTTTATCCTCGTGGCGCTAGGCGAAGTCAGAGACGAGCGAGAGGCTGTGCGCGAGCCCTTTGTCCGAAGAGGGCCGTGCGCCGAACGACGGGCGACGAGTAGAAAGGGAGACGTCGAGAGGTCTCACAGCGCCGTGTGAGCGTGATCTTTGTTGAGTACCACAGCTGAAGTCCAGCTTTGCCTGGGAAGGATGCTAAGAGGCCAGGCGAAGTCGGAGTTCGGCGCCGAGCAGAAAGACCGGCCGAGCGAAGAAACGACCTGCTCGCAGTCGCCTCTCAGCGCATAGCGTAGCATGGGCACTGAACTCACTGATTTGCACTTGTATCACATTTCCGACTCTACTCCTCGAGCGCCTCGCTCACGTTCTTCCTCCACTTCCTCTGCAGCTCGATGCACTCGAGGAAGGTCTCGTATTTGACCTTGAGTAGCCTGAGCTCTTTCTCCGACGCTGACGGCTTGACTGTTGTTCCGGGCTTGGACATCTTGATCTGCGGGGCGCGGATGGGGAGGAGTGTCAGCTCGGCGAGCGAGAGCGAGCAGGAGACCGCGAAACGCACCATAATATCCCACAGCCTATCCTTCATCTCGAACGAACCCTTCTCCGCCTGCTCTTGTGTTTTAATGATGGGTCCGTCGGCGGCTTCCCTCGCAGCAGCAGCGCCGAGCATGGCAGATCCGAGAACGACAGAGGCGGAGTGAGAGTAAGGCAGCTGGACGGGGACGTTGCAGATGTCGGCGATGAGGCTGTAAAAGAGAAAGAAGTCAGTTCCGCTTGCTGGAGGTGACGCGTCGCGAGCTTGAGCGCGAGACGAACGACATGAGGAACGAGTTCTTGACGAGGCTGCAGAGCGAGTCGGAAAGTCAGCTCCAGCTCTAAGGTCCAATGAGCTAATGTAGCAGAGCTCACCCTCCACTCATGAAGATTGACCGAACCTCGTGTCCATTCTTGTTCATCTCGTCGATGATCTGCCGCGTCTGCAGAGCGATAGCCTCGGCGGTAGCGTAGTAGCGAAGGGCAAGATCCGAGACGTTCTTGTCGAGCTGCATGCCTATGAGCATGCCCCGCATGTCGTTGTCGGCGAGGGGTGAGCGGTTCCCTGCCGAGCAGAAGCAAGCGAGTTAGCGCCGAGCAGGTAGGACGAGGAAGATACGACAAAGTACTCACCATGAAGATCGGGATAAAGCTGGATGTCTTTGGTGAGGTACGACATGAAGGGGACCTTGCGATCCTTGGCCATCTTCTCGAGGATCTCGGTCAGAAGGGAGAAGTGATTGGTGCCCTGCTCCTTTGCGAGTTGCTTGAGCTTGGCCGAGGCGGGATGAGTGTCGATCATGAAGTCGAGGAGCTGTCCCGTCGACGACTGGCCGCCTTCGTTCATCCAGTCTGCAAAGCAAGGAGCGCCGAGGGGTCAGCTTTCGGTGCTGATCAGAGGAGACGGCGCAGACTCACATCCAGGGAAGATGGCGTGCTTGTAAGGACCCCAGACTCCTGGTACAAAGACAGCCTCGGGACTCTGCACGATATGGCAAGTACTCGTTCCAGCGATAGCGGCGAGACGGTGCTTCGAATCGTCGAGGTTGGTCGTGCTCTGTCCTTCCATGGGTGCAGCGACGGTTCCCACCCATCCAGCGTAGGCGTCGATGACGGCGGACCCGACTGGTGTGCCCTCGAGCAGACCGAGTTCCGAGGCTGCTTGGGCCGAGATGCCCTTGCCGACGGGCTGACCTGCTGTGAGGATGAGCCCCGAGTGACCGGGGGTGCCGCCGACTTGCTTGTAGGCGCTTTTGGGCTGTTGTAGCAGAAAGAAGAGTCAGCTAAAGCTTGTGCGAGACGGTCGAAACGACTCACGAACTCCTCAAGGCCAATCTTGGTAAAGAACTCGTCGTTCCACCCTTTCGAGCCTACGACTCCCGGCGGTACATACGAGCACTTGCAAGCGAGGGAGCAGTTGGACCTCGCGAGATCTCCCGTAGCTTTGTAGGTGAGGAAGTCGGGCAGGTCGAAGAACATGGAGCTCTTGAACGTCTCGGCGGGCATGTGGCGCTTGAGCCACAGCATCTTGGGCGCTTCCATCTCGAGGGACATGGTACCGCCGACGTATTTGAGGACCATGGAGCCTGTCGAGTTGATGAGCTTGGCTTCGGCCGAGGCGCGGTGGTCTGTTCGGCGAGGTCGAGGTCAGCTTGCTTTGGCGTAGCGAAGGTGCGGCAAGGAAGCAGAGAGACTACTCACCAGCCCAGAGGATGACATTCCACACCCGCCCGTCGTCGTGCTGATGCTCTGCTCCCCACGAGTCCTTAGACACCGAGATGGGCGAGCCGTCGTCCATGCTAGCAACCGCGAGTGAGCAAGTAGCATCGAAGCCGATACCCTTGACGCTTGTGTTGGGGATGCCGGATTCCTGTAGTACAGCCTTGCACGCCTTGGAGATGCAATCCCAGACTGCGAGCGAGCTAGTTGTCAGCTCCCCCACTCGATCCGAAGCCAAGCTGTAGGGACTTACTCTGATCTGTACTCTGTTCGAAGATGTTGCTGTCGTGGTCATCTCGACGGGTGAGGGTCTCGTGAGTCGATTCCGCTACAATGTCGCCTGTTTCCGACACGAGAGCAGCACGAGCTGAGCCTGAGCCGCTGTTGACGAGCAGGGTCAGCTGTAGGTCTGCAGAGCTGTAGCAGCTCAGCCGTAGCTCACACGTCTACTCCGATGTAGTAGCTGGTCATGATGACAAACAATTTGGCGAGACCTCAACCTTCGCTTCCTCCCCGCTTCGACTTGGCGGGCCTCCTCGTCGCCCTTCGTCGTCATCAAAACAGACCGAGCATTGCAAAGAAGGGGAATAAGAGGGTAAAGCAACAGGTATCAGCACGAATAAGGGTATGCAAATCTATCTACATCGTCTAGTAAAACTGGCTCGTCGGGAACCATCTGCGAGAGGGGAATGAATCAGCGCCGAGCTCGCTCTCCAGCTCATCGGCAAGACTCACCGAGTATCCAGACTCCTCACTCGACCATCCAGCACTTTCTCTTCGCCGGCGAGAAGTAGTAGCAGTCGGCCGACGTTGCTTGAGGCGGTGAGAACGAGTCCGTCGGCATGCTCGGCGAGGAGAGAGATGTCGCGGACGAAGGTCTTGGTCAGGGCGACGCGAGCGGGCAGGGCCATCGAGTTGAAGGAGATCTCGTTCTGTGGGAGCGAGGGCAGGACAGAAGGTGGCGAGGGTGCAAGAGAAGGAGGAGGGAGCTGAGGTCAGCTCGGTTCAGCTTCGGCGCAGCGCAAGGACTTACAAATCCACCATCCTTCGCCAGCGGGTCGACTCCCTTCTCCTGCTGCCTCTTGACCAGCTTCTTCGTCTTCTTGACCATCTTCTTTCCCTTCACCTTCGCCAGCTCGAAATCCCCCTCCACCTTAGCCACCGGCGTTCCAACGACCCTGAACCTCTTCCCCAGCTTATGCTCAGCAAAAGCCTTCCAAGCACCTCCATCATCGCTCATGATGACGAGAGTGGGTTCGCCCTTCCATGCGTTGGGAGAGGCGGCCGAGGAGGAGTGGTCGAGCGAGGTGGTGAGGATGGAGAAGACGAGCTCGGTCGCGGCGGTGAGGTAGGAAGTGAGGGCGTCGGAGTGGAGACCAGGGGTGGAGGTGACGATGGGTTCGGGGACCACGTCCTTGGCGTAGGCTTGAGGGCCGATGTGAGCGGCTTCCATGTACTTGTCGCCGAGTCTGAGTGAGAGAGGGAGAGCACAGCAGGGTCAGTTACAGAATCAGCGGAGTCTTGATAGACTCAGCAAAAGCGGGAGAAAGCTCGACGAACCGAACGTGCACTCCAATCGTCAAATCACCCGCCTCCTTCTTCTTGCTCCCCAGCGCCGAGAGCTTCAACTCGCTCTCCACCTTCTTCGTCATCGCGCGAATCTCCTCAGTCGGCCTCCATAGACTCCCCGCCAACTGCGACTGCCTCTTGAACACCTCGCGATACGCCTCGGGCACCGTCTGGTCGGCGGGGAGAAGCTCTGCGTGACCCTCCTTCTTCTCCTTCCGCTGATGCGCCAACGAGAGCTTCTCGAGGTCCCAGCGATGGAGCTCTCCGACAGCTTCCTCGTCGGTGAAGAGTCCCACGACCGCTCGGTCCAGTCCGTCGAGGTTGCGGTGACTCCAAACGACGTGATCGCTCTTGGTCCAGCTGAGGTTGACGCCCGAGAGTCCATCGTCGTTATCTCCATCGACATCCTCGTCGTCGAAGGTCATTGGCATCCGGCGGGTCGTGTCGCGTGGTGGTCGGCAGGTGAGAGGAGGAGACGTGAAGAAGGAGGAAAGGTCGCCGTAGTTCCAGGCGCTCGAGTCCACGGGGAGGAGGGTGTAGTCGAAGCGGCGGGCGAGGGAAGCGGCGCGAATAAGAAGGTTGAACTCGGAGCCGAAGCCGTGGAGGCCTGTGAATGACATGAAGGTGAGCCGGAGCGCCCTCGGCGATGAGAAGTTGAGAAGGCTCACCCGCCATCTTGAAGAGCATGGTACGCTTGCACGGCGGTACCTTCTTGCCCGTAGATATGACCGCGTTCTTCTCCTCCTTGGCAGCTACCGGCTCGTTCTGCTGCAACTCAGCATCCTGCTGCGAAGCGTCTCCCTCGAGGCGCTTGCTATCCTCCTCGGTCTCCTCGACAATCTCTCTGGCGCCGTGCTCCTTCTCCAGCTGCACCACCTTCCACTTGTCTTGCTCCTCCTGCTCCTCCGATGCCTGTGGTGGTCGCTGGAGCTGCTCCTGCTCCTGCTGTCGAAGCCCAGGAACGACGCGTCCAGCGGCAGCTCTTTCAGCAGCTCCTCCTGCGGCGTGGTCGACCTGTAGCAGCTCGGTCTCGCTTGGATAGAGTACATTGAAAAGGACCATGCACCCCATCATGAGTGAGAGAGCTGCCAGGAGGAGTGAAAGCGACCGGCGATGTGATCTTGAGCGGAAGGAGGGGGAGGAGAGCTTGTAGGGCGCTGCTGTTGGTGCTGCTCGACGTTGGGAGGAAGGTGAGGCGGGGATGTGATGCACCGGTGAGGAGGGTAATGAGATCTGAGTCTCGCTTCGGCGGCGGACGTGCGACATCTTGTAGGGGGGTCAAAGCGCCTCAGCCAGACGCGTCTATTGTAAATGAAGGTGGGTGGTAACGCGGCCGAGTTGAAGCGAGTGTGGAAGCGAGTGTGGTGGGCTGTAGGTTGTGGTACAGTTCGTCCTACGAGTCGAGCTAAGCGAGGGAAGAAGAGGGAGGGAGGAAGAGCAGGAAGGCCAAGCCTTCGCAGCAAGTCGCGTCGAAGGCATGGCGCTTCGGTCGAAGGGATCGCCTGCTGAAGGGTATCAAGCTTGTTTGAGCTGCATTCGTGCTCTGTATGTACATCGGGGAGCTTCCTATACTCGTCTGGGTATCCTCAGACAGCTCAGTTCAACTCGGCTCTGCAATTTGCGATCGCCGAGGTGGAGCGCGAGACGAATCTCGGAGTCGGGTTCAGCTCGCTACATAGCGATGTGGGTTGGTCTCATAGCGAAAGGCAAGCGGTGATTTCGACTGCAAGCTACCGAGTGCACCTCCACTCTCTTCGACATCCGAGACCGAGCTCCGACGCCTGCAAGAGCGGGGGGTCAGCTTACAGAAAAGAAGCTGGGGCGAAAGTACCAGGACATTACTCCACCTCCTGCGCTCTCCTCCCTCCCGAGCCGACCTGCGAGCTTAGAGGTCAAGTCAGCTTGCTTCTCGGCGATGGTTGCGCCGAGAGTGGCGCCAGCTTATGTCTCTCGATCTCTCGAAGCATCGGGATCAGTCTACGAGATGAAAAAGTGTCATTTGAATGCTGCAAAGAGACGGTAGCAGGAAAGAAGACCCACCAGTGTAGTAGCGGCGCTCGTCGCGAGGCTCGATTCCGCGAGCTCGACAAGCGCGCTCCCAGGTGTCCTGCCTTCCGGCATCCCAGAAGGTTCGGATGCATTTGTGACGTAGGGATCTCCAACGTCTGAGGGTCGCGAAAGCAGGAAGCTCAAGCGCCGAGAGGAGCTGGACCATCTCCAGATCGACATTGGCTCGGGTGGAAGAGCTGGGTGGTGAAGAGTGATAAGGGCGCGCGCACCGCACGGCAAAGGAGTAGAGCTGGATCGACTCTAAGCTTGCGGAGCTCGAGCGACACCAGAGAGGTGCAGGAAGAGACAAAGTCCAGGAGGTCGAGCTCTTGAGGCCGAGTCGACGAGGGGAGGCTGAGACTGGACCAGGGATCGCCAGAGATGGTGAGGTGTCGCAGTCGTGTAGAGATTGTTTGTAGGGGAGTGGTGAGGTGGTGTAAGAGGGCAGGCCGCCCACCTATGTGCGCGAGATTCAGGTGAGTGAGGAAGGGGGCTGCGCCGAGGAGGGAGTCGAGCATGGAGTCGGGTGAGTAGAGGGAGGAGGGGGAGAGAGCTTCGAGCTGTCGTTCTGATCCGACCGCTGAGTCGAAATCTCCCGTCCAAGGGTCCGAGATCTTCAGTGACTTGGCGCCTGCCGAATCCGATGGTCAGCGCCGAGCATCTCCAAAGGCTCCGCCGTGCACGCCCCACTCAGCAGACGTCGGTCTATATAAGTCGCATCGATTCGACCAGACAGCTTATGGACTGCAACATTGTGCTTGCGAAGCTTTTTGAGAACCTTCCTCGGCTCATCGAAACAGTCGAGCTCATCAAAATCGACTCGACGGAGCGTACAGCCAGCCAGAAGCGTCATCACCGCGCGACTCATGTCCAAGACGTCCTCAGCTCCCGCTAACGAGCGAAGAAGCTGTTGCGCTCGGCGTCTCCACACTCGCGCAACTAGCGACGCGCGCTTCAGGCTGGAGCGGGGCTTGTCATCCTCGCCCAAGAGTTCGAGGATCCTTTCGAGTAGCTCGAATGGTAGGTCCTGGATGACGGCCATGTCGGTGGAGGGAGGTCGAAGGGGGGCGGAGAAGGATAGGGAGAGGGGTAGCTTCGGCCTGCTTGGTGAAGGTGCGGTGGTCAGCTAAAGCTTCTCGACGGGGTCTACTGCTATCGTGCACACGCCCTGCCCCGGCTTCACTCTCCGAACTGCTCCCTCCCATCACAACAGGCGCTCGACCCTCCTCGCTCTCCATTGGCGCCGCTTCTCAGCCAACCGGCTGCTCTCCTACAGCTCCCGCTGGCCGAATGAATGTTCAGCAGCACTACCCGCCTTCACAAGCAATCTATTACACCGAACAGCAGCAGCGAAAGCTTTCCTCGTCTCACAGCACAGCGTCCGTCCGTTTCGAGCTGTCGAGCTGAACGAGTCCTCCTTGAAGATCGGCTTCGCCTTTGGAGGAGGCACGAGGGAATTGGCGCAGGAGTTCAATCGCACTCAGTGAGCTTTACTCTCCTACATCCTCTCTCCCCCCGCGCCGCGAGACTTCCGAGTCCGGCGGGTTTT
>BCKL01000024.1:205292-231994 GCA_001600635.1 Leucosporidium creatinivorum | reverse complement strand
AGTTTTTATCAGCTCATCGAAATGTACGGCAGGCCGCCCAATTCAGCTACATCTCCCGCCTCGCGTCGTGAACGGCTTCAACGAGATTGGAGAAGCGAGCGGGCGAGGGAGGTGTAGTCGACGTCTGGTAGAGGTGGAGTAGAACCCCTTATCCGAGTCGAGAGCTGTCGAACGGGTGAGAGAAGCAAAGTCGAGCGAGAAGCGAGAGGGAAAGAGACGCTCGCTCGAAGTTCGCTTTCGACTCTCGGCTGAGGGAGAGGGAGCTGCGCGAGAGGAGGTCGAGCTGTAGGTGAACGAAGGGGGGCTGAAGTGTGTTCTACCACAGCACTTCTCGTCTCCCTGCGAGTCGGCTCTAGCCTTCTGCACCACTCCATCGCCTCCCTTTGCCAGCGCCGAGCCGCCTTCTCCTCTCTCGCTCTCACTCAACTTGCTCGACCTCGACGCTGACGGAGAGCAAAGCATGTTCATCAAAATCATCACATCCAGCGACTCTCCCTTATCGTCTCGGAGCAAGCACGTCCACCTCTGCGAGATGAGAGAAGGCCAGCGGGGCTCGGCGGAAGGGAGAAGGCTGCGAAGGAGCTCACCTCTCGACGCGTCATTCTGACTACTCGGCAGGGTAATCTGGGGGAGTGAGAGAGCGTCAGCATCCGTGCGCGAGGTTGAGAACAGCGTCGGGAGAGCTCACCGGTGAAGAAGCGGCGTTCGTCGCGAGGCTCAACTCCTCGAGCTCGGCATGCTTCTTCCCATTGGGCGTCCTCCGCAGGTATCAGCCAAGGGATGTCTAAACTGTGTCTCCACACTCGCCAGCGCTTCAGGCGGACCAACGCAGAGAGCTCGAGTGCCGCAATGAGCTTGACGGTACGGTAGTCCGCTTCGTGAAGCACCTGAGTCGCCAAGACATCAAGTTGGGCATTCAAGTGTCCAAGGAGCTGTAGGATGGCCGGTATGCGCATCCAACTCAGCTCCAACATCTTGAGAGAGGTGCACGCGGTCAGAAAGTCGGCAACGTCGAAAGACTCCCTGCGGATCCCAAGCCAAGCTTGATCGGTAAGACCAACGATCTTGAGGTAACGCAGTCGAGGAGCAACAGAGGTGAAAACCGAGTTGTACTCCGCTGGGAAGTTCGGAATGCAAACGGCGAACTTAAGCTCGAGTCGGGTCAAGGAAGGCGCCGCCTGGAAGAGAGAAGCGAGGAGATCCAGGGAGGGCGGGAAGTTGACGTCCAGATGAACGGTCTTGAGCTGGAGCGTAGTATTGTGAGGAAGCTTAGGCAACCCACTGGAAGGTCCGACGATCTCGAGCGACTTGAGGCCTGCGCCGAGTTTCAACGTCAGCTTCACGCTAAGAGACGGAGCCGTGGTACGCACCCATGAGAATTCCCGAAGGCAAGCGGTCGATTTCAAGCTAATACGCCCAAGTGCAGCGTACGCTTTCGATCCGCACCTGGTTCTGATTGAGCAGCTCGAGCATATCCATAACAGCTCCAGGGACGAGATGAGCGTGGCGAAGGGTTCGACCAGAGATCTTGGGAGTCAAGCGATGCAAATCGAATCGCGAGGGGAGGATGATGTAGATGTTGGTGACCATGAGCTCTTGCGAGGGGTATGTCCACGCTTGGGCAACGAGCGAGGCGTCGCAGAGGTCGACGGTTGAGCGACTCTCCTCCTCGCAGAGAAGCTCGAGGATCCTTCTGAGCAACTCGGACGGTAGATCCTGTATGCCTGCCATGTCGAGCGAGTGAGCGAGTCGGCGGAGGCTGCGAAGGAGGGGAGGAAGGGGAGGGAGCTCTGTGGGAGAGGTGTGAGGGTCAGCATTCGGTTCTCAGGGTTGATGAGCACTTCTGCTCTTCTTCAAGTCGCAGCCGTCTCCTCTGCAACCCTGCAGTTCCAAACACTGGGCAGGATCGTTCAAGGCGGCTCGTCTCCCAGCCACTGCTCCTTGCTCCTAATTTCTGTAGCAGCAGCATCGCCTCTTCCTACATCCTGTCCCCTAGTCCTACCGCCCAGCAACCGCCAACTCACCTTCAATCTGCAGCGAACGCGCTCAATCTCAGCAGCTGCCAGCAAGGCGTCCTCTCGAGCTCGTGTCGAGGTGCAGCGGTGGAGTGGCGTGTAGCAGTCGAGTAGAGCTTCCTCCTGTAGCTTTCCAGTCGAGTAGCGGCGGCGAGGTGAGGCGACGAGATGACACGACTGAAGCGGGAGAGGGCAAGGGAGGAGAGAGCGGGGAGGGCAGGAGGGGTGTAGGAGAGGGGTCGAGCTATCAAGGTGGCTGTCGCAGAAGTGGCGAGTGCTGTCTATGTGCAGTACAAGACTCATCGCAGCAGACGCGCTACATCAAGGGCCCTCACAGCGTGCGCCATCCTCAGCCGACCCATCGCCGAGCTCGCCATCAGCTCGCGAGCTCCCTCTAGGGACCGTCTGAACGCTATAGCGATGCTCCAGAGACACTGGTAGAGCGTTAAAAGCCTTTCATGGACGACAACAGAGCCGGTAGAGCGCCCCACGCCCCCTCCCATCCCTCTCGATGTGGCTCTCGTCCTCGGCGCCGCTCGAATATGATGAGGAAATCTCGTGAACAAGAATCCGGCGGTGGTTCTCCGTTGAAGAGCTAATAAAAACAACAGTCGTCGTATCGGTACTCTCTAATGCTCCCCCAGTGGACTCTAAACTGACGTCCGCCCTTCTATAAAGTTAATCGCTCCGGCCCCAGGAGAACAAGAATACACGCCAACGTCGACTGTTGGTAGATCCTCCGTTGAGAGAGGTTGATATGGTGGATGATAAGGCGCCACAGATTAGTGGGCTGAATGACGGAGAGGTCCGCCGAGCTGGCGGAGCCGAGCTCCGGTGAGGATGAGGATGCCGACGAGGATGGTGGCGACGGCAACGATGGCGGCTTGGATTCTAGTGTGAGCGCTCAGGGTCAGCTACGGTCGAGAATCGGCATCGTAAGGAGAGGCTCACCCGAAAGAGACGTTAAATCCCGCCTTCTCTCCCCAGCTCATTTGGTAGTAGCCGACGGAGAAGCCCTGCAGAGATGCGAGAGTGAGCTCAGGCTTAGGTTAGAGCTACAAGTTGAAGAGAGACTCACAGAGATAGTACGCGACAGATTTACCATCGCCGAAACCTCTCCCGACGCCGAGGGGTAGCAGTCGAGGACGTAGGCGGTTACAGCGACGGATGCTATCAAGACTCCGACAACGTACAGACCCCAGCCGATGATTACAGCGGCAATATTGAGCTGGAGGTGGAGAGCTTGTCCCACAATCACAAGTCCGGGCTGCGAGGGAGCGAGGTCAGCGACCATCGTCGAGTAAGCGGAAGCTGTACACTCACAATCATGAAGAAGGCGGCCAGGAAGAAAAGGAACAGGCGGCACTCGGGCTTGAAACGTCCACCGTTGCGTCGGGTGTACCAGTTGGCCACGGCGTCGTTGGCCCAGTGTCCAAACATCTCGCCGATCCACAAAGCGACCAATGGAGTAGCGTACAGACCCGAAATCTTGGTGAGGGGGAGTCCATATCCTCCGGCTTCCTTCGGTGTAGCGAACCAGATCGAGGAGGTGATGTTGATGCCTACGAACGCGACAGTCAGCTTCACGTCCCTCGCCGAAGCGTTCCTGCGTCGTTTCTGGCCGGAAAGGCGGCGAATCTACTCACCAACAGCCCACATGAATGATAGCGCGTAAATAACGAAGCAGAGCCAGATTACGGGCTTCAGGAACACCTCGCCGAGGCGGAGACAAGAGGTGGCGACCGAGGCCTTGTACTGGCGCTGCTGGAAGGCGGTGATTCCGACGAGCTTCTTGATACGAGCAGCAACGCCTGTCTCGCGTACGGGCTGAACGGCGAGGCTGCGGTCGTACCAGGTCTCGTCGGCGAGGAACACGATGGCGAGGAGGATGCCGACCGAGAACGCGAAGACGAGCCACAGGACGGGTCGCCACTGTCCGTCGAGGCCGTCGACCATGAAGCTGTATTGTGTAAAGGTGCGTGTGAGAGGGAGGAGCAAGGTGGCGGCGGAAGAGGGAGCAGGGGAGGGGAAAGTCGTCGAATTGATTAGCGACGTAGGCGATGGAGCTGTAGGGAGCTCAGACTCACCCTCCGAGGAAGGGCCCGAAGTAAGGCGAAGAAAGGAACACTGCGATCCAAATGCCGATCTTGCGAGCGTGCTCGTGGAAGTAGAACATGTCCTAGAAGCGAAAACGTTAGCTCAGGTTGATCGTCGAGCGCCGAAGTGACTCTCCAGACACCGGGTGCACCTACCTTGACGAAAGTGAGTCCAATCGTTTGACCGGCAGTAAGGAAGAGACTGGTGACTGTGAAGTTGAGATTTGATCAGCGAGAGTCGGCCGAGATGAGTGCCGAGCGGAACGTACGAGGGCGAAGGACGTAGTATTGATCGAAGCTGGTGACGAGGACGCTACCGAGGATCATGGCAGTACCGAGGAACTGGGTCCAGAAGAGAACGGGGAGACGACCCCAGAAGTAGAGAGGACTGGAGAGGGAAGAGGTCAGCTCGGAGCACGTTCGGTCCGTTCGAGCGCCGCCAGCAACTCACGGGATCCACTGTAGACGAGGAGCGAGTCAGCAGAGATCGAAGCACGATAGACCGAGATACCACGTACGATGAGACCACCGAGCCCAAGGAGGAGCACGTTGAGGTTACCGGCTTCGTTCACGCCGTTCAGGGTCATGTTCCACTCGGCAGCCTGCGACGAGAGCAGGGGGATACCTGCACCAGACTGGAAATCTCCGCAGAAAGCAGCGAAGGCCCTGTAGGAGTTGAGATGAATTGAAGGCCATCGAATAGCGCGCCGAAGGGGACGAACAGGATGAGGAGGATCGTGTGCTTCTTGGTGGAGGACCAGTTGAGGGGGTCGTTGGGGTCATCCGAGGGCTCTGCAGTGATATAAAGATGTGAGCGAGCGTCCGTTTGCTACGCAAGGCAGCGAAGGCGCACGGGGCAACAAAACAGTCACTCCATCGGCGGCGGTCTTGAGGCCGGCGGCAGCAGCGTCGGTGCGGAAGAGTTGAACCTCTGCGGATGTAGATAGATTAGCTATAGATCTCGAGCGAAGTTAAGGGTCCACGTACCTCCTCCATCCTTCTCAATCTCGGAATCAGTGCGTCCAAGGTGACCTCCCTCGAGGTCGGCAGCAGCGGGAGCGGACTCGCGCTTCTCGTCGATGGAGGAAGCAGGAGTAGGATCAGACGACATGGTAGTCGACTTGTAGCGGTGGAGGAGCGAGGGATAAGGCGCGAGGAGTGAAGGATAGGAAGGAGAAAGGAGAATCGCTTTCGCGCGCACGCGATTGTTGAAAAGTCCCCCGCCGGCCTAGACCGAGGTGCAAAGCTGCACAGGTATGCTGGAGTCACAGGGGCGTCGGTGAGGATGGTATAGCGAGCAGCAGGAGCAGCTAGGCTGCCTTCAGGGCTCACCTCGGCGTTCCAGCACCCTCCGCCAAGATATCGCCGAAAGAGCCCCCTAGCGCCTTTCTGCTGCTGCTAGTGTATCGCCGTAGGTACTGGGGGTCGACGTAGAAGCAGGGAGGCGTAAAGCGATAGAGATTGACTGCTCAAACGGGCCCCCAGAGCACCTTTCGGCGGAGCAGGAGGCGCCACCTCCCACATCGCAAAGGCCGGCGCTGGTTTAGCCAGAGAAATCTGGGGATGAGGGGGAGCGAGTGGTGAGAGAGTCGATGGTCTGCTGCTTTGTAGTGCAGTCGCTTGTCGAGTTGGAAGATCCAGAGATGAGAATGTCGGATCGAGCGGTGAAGGTCGAAGCGTTTGTCCTCATGACCCAGCGATGCCGAACGGTGGAGGCCGAGCAAAGCAGCAGGACGGACAGAGCAGGGCCTGTAGTCGTGCAGGCAAGTCGACGGGTCGAAAGAGTCGAGAAGAGGGGGAGAGAGAGAGAAGAGCAGGACTTCGGCGCTGGAAAGTCGAAGTCGGAGCTGAGCCGAGTCGGGTTCATCAGCTGAGCTAGCTTGCATCGCTCTTCCTGCTTTCACTAGACAGACGAGGATGCTCCTCCCGTCTACTTTGACAGCATGGCTGTGCTCCAGCCAGCTTTACGCTCCTGCTCAGCTACAGCGCAGCTCCCTCTGCGCCTCGACGACCCGTGCCCCACACGCTTTCGCATCTTCGCCAGTCGCTGAAACGTACAGTAAAGGGTCCAGCTTTACTCCGCTGCTGCCTCCGGCGATTCCACTGGCAGTGAAGTCTCCCTGTACGTCTTCCGCTGCTCTCCCGTCTCTCAATCCGAGCTGACCCCACCTCTGCCTCCCGCCCGCAAAGACGTCAACGCTTGGCTACCAGCAGGAGGAGAGCATGGCTCCGGAGGCTACCTCGCAGGATCCTGGACAAAGCATTGGCCCATCAGCTACCCTCCTACCGACAAGCAGTACGAGCTCGGCTGGGCGGGACTCATTCGCATCGACGACGAGACATTCGAGTTCCTCGGCGACCCTTTGAGCGACGATATTGGCACCAACCTCAGTGCCAACCAGACTGGATTCGAGTACACAGCTACGCAGTCCATATTCAGCTTTGAAGCTCACGGCGTCCCCTTCAAGGTCATCTTTCTCTCGCCCGTCACCCCTCATGACTACGTCCGGACCTCGCTCCCTCTCTCTTTCCTCTCCATCGAGGTCGATCCCAAGGTCCTCAAGAAGCACGACATCTCCGTCTACTCCGACATCAACGGAGGTTGGGCTACAGGCGATGCCAACGCCGACTTGGTGAGCTCTGGCGAACCTCGGCTCTCGGCTTTCGCTGACCGGTTCTTGCTGGCAGACATGGGACTACACCGTGCATGCGGGTGCAGGGATCCACGAAATCAGTCGTGCTAGAGAGCTCCGCTTTGCCGAGATTGACCAGCAAGCCGAGTGGGGTCGGGCCGTCTACGCTACCAAGATCGTGAGTCGCCGAGCTATTTCTTCGCCATCCTCGCTGACTCGGACTTTGCAGGCTCACGGCGTCGTCGCAAGTTCTGGAAAAGCAACCATCATGCGCTCCTACTTCGTCAAGCATGGTCACCTCGACGGCCGTCAAGACGTCAACTACCGCTCGACGAACGACCACGAGCCCGTCTTCGCCTACTCGGTGCAGCTTTCGGAGAGTTCACCTTCCGCCGTTTTCACCATCGGTCATATGCGAGCTCCTTACGTCGTACGCTTGAGCTAGCTCGCTCTCATCCCACTCGCTAAACCTGTCTCGGCGCAGAACTACGTTACCCCTCAGGGTCAAGTCGACCGCGACGGCTACTGGACCACCCGCTTCCACACCTCACACGACGCCATCTCCTACTGGGTCAAGGACTACGACCACGCCATCACCGACGCTATCGCTTTCGACAAGAAGCTTCGCAAGGACGCCATCGCCGTCTCGGGCGAGAATTACGCTGCGATCGTCGAGCTGTCGACGAGGCAGGCGTTTGCTACCTTCGAGATCACGGTCGGAGAGACCAAAGATGATGTGATGGCGTTTTTGAAGGAGATCTCGTCGAATGGAGATATGGGAGTGAGTTACGGCGCTCGTCCTTCCGCCGAGCTGAGCTAACCTAACCTGCCCTTTCGCAGACCGTCGACGTGATATTCCCGCTCTATCCCATTCTTCAGTACACCAACCCTCACCTCATCAAGCTACTCCTCGAGCCCATCATGACCTATACGGCTTCAGGACTTTGTAAGCTCGCGTCTCGTCTCTCTGGCTCGCTTCGGCGCTGACTCGTTGCTTGCCTGCAGACCCAAACCGCTGGACTGTGCACGACCTCGGCACGTACCCGAACGCTACAGGGTATAACGAAGGAAATGACGAGCCCATGCCCGTTGAAGAGGCAGGCAATATGCTCTGGTTCGTCGGTCGCCGAGCTTCGAGCCGGCCCAGCGTGACTGACCACCTCTCTTGGGCAGGATGATCCTCGCCTACTGGCAGATGTCGGGCGATACGGAATGGGTCGAGAAGTACTACGATATCTTGACGCAGTGGACGACTTATTTGATCGAGGATGGACTCATCCCCGCCGAGCAGCTATCGACCGACGACTTTGCTGGTTAGTCGCAGAGGAGATCATCGGTCGAGTCGCTGAGTGCTGACTCGAACCGGCTGCAGGCACCCTCTCGAACCAGACCAACCTCGCCGTCAAGGCCATCGTCGGCATCGGTGGGCTTCGCCTCGAATTGAGCCTGATCGAGATGAGAAGTTGAATCCCTTCCATTCTCACAGGTGCTATGGGCCAGCTCGCGAAAGCCACAGGTCGCTGGACTCAGTACATCCACTACGAGGGGACTGCCAAGGTTCGTCGCTCGCTGTTCGGCCGAGTCGGATCTCTGCTGACTCTCGCTGCTTGTCGGTGACTTCAAAACGACAGGCTTACGTCCAAGAATGGTATCAGCTCGCTTTGACCGCCGCCGACTACAAGTACCCTCACGCCAAGCTCGCTTACCAGGATGAATGGTCTTCCGGGCTACTCTGTACGTCGTCTGACTCTCGCCTCCTTCAAGCTCAACCTTCGAGCCTCTATCCGTGCGCTGACCGACCATTACTGTCCCTGCGCCATCCGACAGACAACCTCTTCGGCGACCGAGTCCTCAACCTCGGGCTGTTCGACCGGCAGCTGTACGAGTGGCAGTCGGCTTGGTATCACACTCGCAAGGAGGAGTATGGTGTTCCCCTCGATACTCGCCATGCTTGGACGAAGGTGCGTCCGACTATCTCGCCGCCTTCTCTCAGCGCCGAGCTGACCTCAGCTTGCGCACCTTGCAGTCCGATTGGGAGGTCTTCACCGCTGCTAGCGCTACCGACGTGAAGACGAGGGATCTGTTTATTGATCTGCTGGTCAAGTACCTCAAGGCGGGGCAGGTCGATGCTGGTTTCCCCGAGTGAGTTCGGCGCTCGCGTTTCGCTCGACGAGGGTCGCTCGCTGACAACTTCCCTCAATCATCTCGCAGCCTCTACGAGACCAACAACGCCAAGTTCCCGGGACGAGATGGTCAGGACTGGAACATTGAGTTCATCTCGCGTCCCGTCGTCGGGTGAGCATTTCTTCCCCCTTCTCGCTTGTCCCTCGCCGAGCCGCCATCGTCCTCGCGCAGCTTCCAGCTCGACCGCTTCTGAGCAAGAGGTCTAACTTTCGCTTTTCTTCCTTCACCCCCTCTCTCAGCGGCCACTTCGCCCTCCTTGCCCTCGACGTTGCCAACAAAGCCAACGGCGTTCGGCGCAACCCCTTCAAAGATGGCGGGAATGGCAAGAAGATCAACGGTGATACCCTTGGACACCAGCTCGTGTTCGTGGACCAGAGCAGCGCCGGGGGAGGCGGTTTGAGCTGGGGAAGGGAGTACTGAGCGTGCTCGGCGATGGAGAAGCGCCGCGAGGAAGGTGGAAAATTCGAGAACTGGAGGCATGGAGCATGTCATGTGTAGCTATTTATCTCGCTGTATCTGTTCTGCTCTGTCCACAAGCTGTAGGATCGCATCACTGCTGTGAAAAGCAGATGTGAGCCTGGCTTCCGCTCTGCGGCATAAGTCTACATTCGCTGCTCTCACTTTCGGAAGCTCGCTTCACTCCGGCGGCTTTCTCTCGCAAATTCAGCGGGTATTGAAGTACGTCGAGTAGATCTTTGCAGTCGGGTAAAGCTAGAAAGCGAGAAGGCAGGAGGAGCCAAGCTTTGTACATCAGAAAGGGACGCCTCAGTACCTGCGGCGACACTTGGAGTCAGTGATGAGTTGATCAGGGCTGAACTGAACTGCTCACCTCTCGAGGCGAATCGTCAAGCCGTGCAAGAGCCTGCCGTTGAGCGAGCGAAGGGCCTCGTCGGCCTCGGCTATGGTGCTGTACTCCAGCATGCCCTCTCCGCTGTTCACAAGTAAGGTCAGCGGGCTAACAGAACCACTTGAGCTCCGAAACAGCTTACACAAAGTTGAGATGCACGCTGGCGGCTCTGACATGGCCGCACTCGGCGGCGAAGGAGCGCAGCGAGTCGAAAGTGCACGCTTTGGAGAGGTTGCGGACGGCGAGACGGCAGTGCTCGTCTGTGGATGAGATGTTGAGATGGTCAGCTCTCTCCGATGTCGCAGCAAGACGAGCATCCAGAGCTCACCGACGAAGCCCTCTCTTTGAGAATCACGGCGACCTCCTCCCCCGTGCCCGTTCTCCTCACGGTCATCTCGATCCCTCCTTCCTGCGCGGTCCTCCTCTCCATCATCCCGTGCATCACCTCGACTCCTTCCCTCTCCCCCGTGATCCCTTCCTCTCCCACTACGACCGCCGTCGTGGTTCTCGACCGGCACGAACGATCCCTTCTTGAAGCCGCCGTTCGAGCCCGACGATTGCTCCCCCGCATCCACCGCACCGTCGTCATCCATATCGACCGACTCCACCTCGACCGAAGCTTGAGGACCAGCCACCTCGGCTTGAGCTTCCTCGAGGCGAGTCGACAGCTCCTGAGGGTTGAGGCGTGGCCGAGCTGGCATGACGTCGGGAAGCTCGGCTTTCGAGCTTGGAGGGAGGGTTGCGCGAGGGCCGAGAGACCAGTTGACGGGCGGTCCAGGGGAGAAGCTGGGCGACGAAGGGGAGAAGCTGGGCACCGAGGGGGAGAAGCGAGGTGAGGCGGGAGAGTAGGATGGGTGAGTTGGGGACCAGGACGGAGACGCTGGCGAGCAGCGCGGGGACGTGGGCGAGTCGTGAGGAGCGGCAGGGGAGGCGAGCGAGAAACGAGGAGAGGAGGGCGAGTAGCTTGGTCCGGCAGGCGAGAAGCAAGGCGAAGCGGGTGAGCAAGAAAGGTGATGCGAGGAGGGTGAGAGGCGAGGCGAAGAAGGGGAGTATGAGCGGTGGTGACGGTGGTGAAACTCGCTGCCGTTCCTCTCTCCATCCTTCCTTTGAGGCGACCTCGACCTCGAGCATCTGTCTCGCGAGCGACGGCAAGCCGACACGCGCTCCTCCCTTCCTCCTTGCCTCCTTCCGCCCCCCAATCCACTCTCGCCTTGACGCTCTCCGGCCGTATCGTACACGTTATCACGCCCGACTCCAGCCCTCCTCAACTCCGACGACCAGCGCGAGTCCAGCTCGGCGCCTCGGTCCTCCTGCTGCTGCCCTCCTCCGCCGATCTTCTGGCGCAAAGCTGCACGCTCTTCAGGCTCGAGGTTGCCGAGTCCCCTCTTAGCAAGGTTCCTTCCCTTGCACAAACGCCTCGGTAGGCTGTTGGTTTCCGGTGGAGCGGGAGCCGCGAAGGGATTCGAGCTACTAGCGCCGAACGTCGAGCCGGAGCAAGGACGGCGCGTGGACGGCGCGTGGTGTTGAGCGTTGGGACCCCATTCAGCCCAAGCTTGACGGCATTCGACGCTGTAGGAGATTGGAAAAGGTCAATCACGCCGTACACTCGGCCTCCGCTCTGCTGCTCGGCTGAAGCTGCTGATCTGTCGAGACTCACAATTGTCCAGCGATAGATCTCACACTCTCGCGCGCTCTCTCAGCGCTAGCAGGATCACCGAAAGTGACGAAAGCGAACTCTTTCTTGCTGTGAAGCACCGAAAGACGCATTAGCTCGAGGTCCATGCGCTGGCTGGCGCTGCGAAAGGCTCAAACTCACAGGGATTTGGTGTAGCGAAGGATCTGTAGGGCAGGAGACTTAGTTCTGGGCTCTAGCTATTGGTCTGGGGAAGCGACTCACCTCGCCGTGAACTGCAAACGCAGGGAGCACGTCGGCGTCGCTCAGGCGGGCGTTAATGCCGCGAACTGTAGCAGAGTAGCGTCAGGTGAGCTGGGGCGTGGTGAGAAGGTGAGTGTGAGCTCACCAAAGATCTTGCGAGGGTCGTGTCGCTGCATCGAGAGGTCGGCAAAACTCGTCGAAGTGATGGCAAGAGAGAGAGGAGCGGAGGGGGCGAGCGGGCAGTCGAGCTGTAAAGCTGTGACTAGCGGGTGAGAGCAAAAGCAGTAGGATCTGTCTGGTAGATTGTCCTTTCGCTTTCCCTGCTGCTGAGCAGGACTGTGTAGCACAGCGTTGAGCGCGAGCAGTTCGGCGCTCTCTTCGCCGTCTCCGTTGCAGCAGTTCAGCGCCTCGAGGCTGGTTCGAGACTGGGCGCTGAGGCTAAGTAGTAGCGTGGCTTGAGGCGCAGAGTAGTGCGAAACCTCGCTGAGGCTTTGAAGCGAGCAGGCCAGTCTCGGCGTTCGCTGCTCTCGGCTCTCGGCTCGCAGCTCGGTCGAGAGGGTCGGGGGTCACGAAACCGAGTTGCGAGGTATGTACAGGGGAGTCTAACTAAGCAAGCTCAACGTCAAGGAAGAAGCAAAGAGGCAAGGAAGCCTGCGAGTGAGTTAAAGGGCTGTGAGCCGAGGGAGGGAGAGGGCGAGCCGAAGTCAGCTCGGGCGTGCTGAGAAGGCGAGGCGAGCGTCACGTCACAAGACTCACCATTTACTACCATCCACGGTCATCCCTGAACCTGCGAAAGCGGAAGACGTCGAAGTCGCGGTCGTCTTCTTGCGAGAGGGAAGCCGAGCGGTCGCGGAGCTCGCTGAGCTATGGGAGGTGAGGTGGGAAGTTCAGCTTCAGCTTGCAGAGGCTTCAGAGAGAGAAGACGTGGGATCGTACATCCCAGTCGCTGAGCTTGTAGTTGAGGTCGGTGGCAGCGATGAAGTCCTGTGAGATGCGAAGGAGGGTCAGCGCCGAGCTGGACGGCGGACCGAGTGACCGACTGACAAAGTTGGTGCTGACTCCACGGCGTCTGAGGAGGACTCCCTCGCCAGCGATGTCCGAGTCGAGGTTGTCGAACTGTAGAGAGAGGAGCAGTGAGAGTCAGCCAGGTGCGACAAGGAGGAGCGCCGAGCAACGCACACTCAAGTCGTCGTCGTCGATGCTGGAGGTCGCGGTAGCCTCAGTTTCTTGCTCAAAGTTGATGTCGGCGAACTGCGAGTCGGCGAACTATGAAGGAGGGGCGTCAGCTGACGCTCGAAACGTGAGGCAAGAGCTCGGCGCTCACCTCGTCGACTTGACGGCGGCGGAGGTTGACGGCGGGGAAGGTGGGCATGTTGTCCCACTATGGACGGTTCATCAAGAGTCAGCTCGGGATCGCTAGAGTGAGGAGAGGGTGCAGGAAGAACGGCGAGAGGGAGGCGGGGAGATGGAAGCTCGGCGACGACTCACAAAGTCCTTCTTGACCTCGTTCTTCTTGATCTCGGGCTTGAGGCTGTCGAAGACGGTAGTGCGATCCCACTGTAAGATCATGAGAGGGTCAGCGAGCGAAGTAGGAAAGTCGAGAAGGCTACAGCGCACGGTGTTGGTCGGGTCCCTCGAGTCGATGTGCACTTCATGAGCGCTCTGGACGGTCTGGGGAGCGTCGAGAAGTGTCAGCGCGACTGTAGGAGGTAGAACAGCACTCGACCTACCTGAGCTCCATCTCCGAGGCCTTTGAACTGCAGAACAAGTCGAAAGATCAGCTCTGAAGGAAGCCCGAATCTCAGTGACACGACTCACAAAGTCGAAGGCAGACTGAGGAGTAGCAAGAGCCAAACTGGTGAGGAAAGCGAGCGCTCCGAGAGCGATGGTACGAGCGAGCATGTTGGTCGTTGCTTGAGGGTCGAGTCGAATCGAGCGAGATCCAGGAAGTCAACCCGCGCGGGCGATGCTCGTGCTGGACCTAGTCCGTTCAGTGTGATCCGAGCTGAGCAGGGACGCCCAGAGAAAGAGCGAAGAGGGAGTCGTCCCCTTGCACCGAGCAGACGAGGTCGAGCGGAGAAGAGCTGTATGCAGTAGTGGACTGTACTGGGGCTCGAATGCGAGAGAGAAGCTGTGAGGAAGTGCTTTTAGAGGTCGATGAGGCTGCTCCCAGCTCCCATCGAGGCAGTGAAGAGCGAAAGAGATCGGCTCGGCGAAGCCTGTCCCAACGCGCTGCCCCCCTCATGCCCATCTTCCTGGTTGCTGTGACCCTCGCATGATATGTGGAGTACTGCAAGCGTAACCCCACCTCAGTGAGAGGGTCGATCGTAGCTCTAGGGCGTCTCTCAGCCCTCGAGACCATCCGCCTTTCGGCGCCGAGAGTTGATCGGAGGGTTAGTTGAGCGCCCGGTGGAGAAGGAAAGAAGGGCTGCGGAACCTCAAAGCCGCCTCAGCAATTCAATAACGGAGATGAGGTGCGACCTACTGTCTAAAGAGTACGTTCAGCAAGGTTCTCATCCGCCGAGCTCTGCTCTTTCTGCCAGCGTCGCAGCGAACCATCCCCAGAGCTCTCCTCCTAGAGTCTAGAGAGACCTATATTCATCTATGGCCGAAGCTGCTCGTCGCCGGATGCAGAGGAGGGCGCCTCATGAGCTGGCATCGAGTCGATCTCGGACAGTGAAATGAAGCCGAGGGGTGGGAAGTAGCCAGGACATCAAAGCTGGTCCATCGAGTACGCCTGGAGATCCGAAACAATTGGAGAGATATTGAAAACGAGAAGCTGAAGCGTCAGCCTGCTCTACAGCAAGTCGGCGCACTCAGCAGTTCTCAGAGCTCGTCCTCCGAACACGCTCAGCTTTGGGTGAGTATACAGCACCACATCGACTGTCTCCGACGGGCGAGCGTTTGCTGAAAAACGATCCGACACTCCCACAAGTCTTGCAGACCCGCAGAAGTCACCAGTGGCTCTCGCTCAGCACCCGCTTCCTCAATTACTCGGCTTTGAACAGCTTGAAGCGCTTGAAGCTCATTCACAGAGTCATGACCTGAAGGATCTGTAGCATCAGAGTCCCCGCGAGTCCCACAGACCCGCAAGCGCACTCAGAAGCACGCCCGTTCGACCAGACTCGGCGATCGAGCTGCTCGGCGGCTCGGCAATTCGTCTGTGCCGCTCTGCATCGACGGGTGCAGTTCTCCGGCAGAGTCAGGCGACTGCATCTATCTCAGCTCGCCCACCAGTATCAACTGGCAAGAGAGACTGCGAAGCGACCAGTCGAGCGGGGGAGACGGGCCAGCGCTAGTTCAGCTCCGCGAAGCTAAAGGAGGCCAGGTGATGTGGGACTAGCGCCCCCGATGTGCTGTAGTACTTTGCAAATCCTCAGCGCCGCTCCCGCTCTCTCTGCCCTGCTACCGAGCCCGAGCAGCAAGGCGAAACGAGATGAAGCGACTCGGCGAGTCGAGCGAGCAAGCGCAAGAGCAGTCTGCAGCGCATCGTCTTCGAGTCTGAAAGATGCAGAAAACGCCTCACAGCAGCGAAACGCCTTCTCACACCAGCTAACCCTCGATGCGCTACCTGTACCGAGCTGAGACGAGGGCGAGTTGAAGGGAGAAGGAAGAGAGGCGAGGGGGAGCAAGAGGGGGAGGTGAGGACTGTCTGAGGGGGTGAAGTGCACACCATCTGCGAAGGTTACCACACAGCTTGACAGCGCTATCCATGAGAGCTCGGAGTAAGCTGTGACGTTTCAGTATGAGCGAGCAGCCGGGAGCGAAGCTCGGCGATCGCTCTTTTCCTAGCTCTGCCCCGCTCATCCCCTCTTCACGCTCTGAATAAGTATGAGCGCAAGGACAACGCGTTTCAAGTATCCCTGTAGCTCAGCAGGAGTAGCAGAGGCCCTGCAGCAACACACTCCAGCCGGCAAGGTACCAGCTCTCATCGCCGAAGCTGCTGCTTGGGCGATGCGGACCGGTTGCGTTTGGACAGCTCTTGCCTTTCACTGTATGTTGACTTTCCTCCGAGCAGTGCCAACATGGTGTCGAGGAAACAAAGAGAGAGCCCGGCGAAGCTGTCGTCGCGCCAAGCCCACCCTTGTCTCGACGTAGGGGCTCTTCCTCTGACGTGAGAGGTCTTCACGCACTCTCACACAGCTTCAAATAGCTTCAAGCAGGATTTCTCTCTCCGGCTGCAGAAGAGCGCGCCTTGCGAGCCCAACCCGAGTCAGAGATCCGCCGCGAGCTGAAGCCGAGGCGTGAGAATGAAGCTCCGGCTGGTCGAAGCTGATCTGACGAAGTGTGGCAAAGGACAGACGGTTGAGTGAGCTCAACAGCCAGGAAGAACCGAAGCCCCAGCGTGCTCTAGAGCAAGCCGACGCCCTCGGCAGATCTCGGCGGTGATCCTCCCGAGCTTCGCTAGCCCTATGCGAGATCGCATCGGTCTGCCGTTTGCCATCCCAAAGGGACGGTGCCTATGAGGCGGCGCATCTGATACTGCCACAGGTCTCTCAGACCTGCAGAAGTCATCAGCAGCTCTTGCTCGGCGCCCGCTCTCCCATCGACTCGGCTTTCAACAGCTCTGCGCTCTTGAGGCTGGGTCACTGAGTCGTGAATACGCGGTGAGAGGTATTCAATGTCACTCGCGAGTCCCCCGGACCCGCAAGCGCACCCAAAATCCGCCACTTCGACCAGACTCGTCAGCGACTGCAACTGCTCGGCGGCTCGGCGAGGCATCTGTGCTGCTCTAGCTTGCTGATGGGTGACTCCTGCGGTCCACGAGAAATATCACAGCTCACCACCAGCTTCAGCTAGCAGAAGGAGCCTGCGGGACGACCAGCCGAGCGCGAGAGGCGAGCCTTCGTATCCGAGCGATGTTAAACCTCTTGTGAAGCTCGGGCAGAGACAACGAGCTGTTAAGAGCAGCCTGAGGTGCTGCAGTACTCTGCAGCTCCTCAGCGCCGCTCCCCGCTCCTTCACCCTGCCACTCAGACCGAGCAAGACGAGTTGAGATGAAGCGGGCGAATGGAGCTAGCAAGCGAGAGAGCGGTCTGTAGCTCTGCAACGGCTGGAGTAGGTGCAAAAGGCGCCCCACAGCATTGAAGGACCTCCTCACACCACCCTTCCGTCGATGCGCCACTTTGAGACCGAGTCGAGATGAAGAGGCGACGTGGAGGAGGGAGAGAGGCGAGGGCGAGCTCGAGGGGGAGGTGAGGAGGGTCGAGTGAGGAGGTGAGGTAAGTTTTCGAGATCCTGCAGGCTTTCTGTGTAGTTGAAGAAGCTGTGAGCAGGAGTACAGAGTCGCTGTACCCTTCCAGCGCGAGTGAGCAGCCCTCGAGCGAGCTCGGCGATAGCTCTGCCGCGCCTTCGCTGGGCTCGTGCAGTCGAGTGGGCTGAATCTGCGCTTCCGCTCAGAAACTTGTAGCATCCTTGACCCTTTGAGCTCCCGTCTGATGGACCGAAATGCGACCTCCCTACACTACACTTGCCACCCCCTATGCTTACTGCTTTCCGTCCTCTCCTCTCCTCAGCTCCCCCCCCCCTCCCTCCTGCCTCCTTCCCTCTCTCCTGCACCTCACCAGCTCCCCATCACAATGACGCTCACCTTCCCCTCTTCCCTCTCCCCAGCCAAGCAGCAATTCCTCATCGACTTTTACACCGTCAGCGATGAGCCTCAGAGTGTGGACAAGGTACGTTCTGAGCCTGAGCCTGAGCCTGAGCTGGCAGAGAGGGGAGAGCTGACGAATGATCCGAGGGATGCTGCAGTATCTGAGCTTCTTGACTGAGGAGTGAGTGCTCCCCTTTTCCAGAGCTGTACGCGAGCAACCAGCTGACAGAGCGACTCGTGAACAGCGTCGACTTCATCATGGGCCTCAACGCCGTACACGGCTCATCCGGTGCCTCCTTAGCCCTCTGTACCCTTCTAATCACCTCCCACTGACCTCCGAACAACCTACAGCGGTCCGCAAGATCCGAGAATCCATGTGGGGCGGAGTCGTTTCTCGGCATCATCAACCCGAGCGATGCTATTCCTTCGACGAGCAAGGGAGTGAAGTGATGCTGCATGGGACTGTGCGTTCTTCTCTCTACTATGCTTGTGAGATATAGGCTGATAGGGAGGGGATGAACAGGTGGATTACGGCCTCAAGAATGGCAACAAGGTCGAACAGGTCGGATGGGCTGCTAGGGTGGTGTTTGCTAAAGGGGACGAGTTGAAGATGAAGAGGTATCAGGTGAGTAGTGTATGCCTCTACTCTCGGTCCCAGCTAACCCTCTGCTGTCGAATAGGTCTGGCTCGTAAGTCGCTTCGCAGAGAATCGCCGAGCGGAGCTAACCTCGCTGTTCTCTCTGTTGTGGTGTAGGACGGTGCGCCGCTTACGAATGCGCTCAAGGAGCTGTAAACCTGTCTAATGAAACGCACGCTGCTCTGCTGTATCTTAGCACCCGAGAGCCCTTGGCGCGAAAGCACTCGTTCGCCTCTCTCCCTCTCCTCGTTCATTTGATGTCATCCTACTCTGCCTCCCCCGCCCCTTTAGGAGGAGCACCACCAGCGCGTATCCGAGTAGTCTCACATCCTCCTCTCCCTCCCTTGCGAGCATGGCTCCCTTTAGCAGGTAAAGAGACTGTAGGAGACTTGGAGAGTCTGGTGCTGGGCATGCTCAGAGGCGTAGGAGGAGTAGAGTTTGAGTTGCAGGGTAGGTTGTAGGAGACTAGGTGGATACAGAAGGAAGCTAATGGGACTATGATCTGGTACAGGATTCGCTCTCCTCAAGCAGAGCCCTTGCTCCATCCTCGATCCCGTGCGTTCTCTCTTTCTGTTCTCTAGCTCAGCGGACAGGCTGACAAGCTGTACACCTACAGGCAAATGACATCCTTGAGTGAGCTCCCTCCGACTCCGCTGCAGAGAATGAGAGAGCTGACCGCTTGTTTTGCTCGACTGCTCAGCATCAAAGCCGTCGAGGGAGCAGCAGCACTACCAGTAGCACCCACAGCAGCATCTGCAGCTCCTACTCCCGTTCCTGCACCCAAACCGAACGGATCAGCAACAGCAACAGCAGCAGCAGCCGCAGCTCGACGACCCCTCCCTCCCTCCTCTTCCACCTCGAGCTCATCCTCTTCGGACGACTCATCTTCCGACAGCTCAGGCGACAGCTCAGATGACTCGGACTCATCAGACTCAGACTCGGACGCCGCGCCCGAGCAGCTGTCGACCAAACCTCCCGCCTCGACCTCGGCGCCGAAGACCCCCGGCAATGGCGCTGCTGCTGCTCGGCCGACAAAGAGGGCTCGGTCAGCTTCTTCCTCCTCTTCGGGATCCTCTCCCGCCCCTCCTCCTCCCGCGCCTTCCACCTCGGCCCTCACCCTCCCCTCCCTTCCCTCCCTCCCCATCCTCGCCTCGCTCTCCACCACCTCCGCACCAGCACCTACAGGAAGCGTTGCCCCCGGCGCCGGCCTCGCGCGCACAAAGAGTAGGAACGCGCGGAAGCGCTTGCTCAAGGCTAGCAGGGAGGCCGAGGCGGAGGAAGCGAGGAGGAGGGAGGAGATGGCCAGAGCGTACGACGAGGGACTGGGGACGGATGTTGATAATGTGGAGGAGGAGGCTGGTGAGTCCCCTCCCCGCTCTCCATCATCGACCGAGCGCAAAAGCAAGCTAACCTGCCCCTCTCGGCGCGCGCAGCTCCCCTTCCCCTGCCTCCCACTCCCTCCCCCTCCTCATCCAGTACACTCCCACTAGACCCCTACTCCTCCATCCACAACCCCGAACTGACGATGCTCCACCTCGCGCACGGGAATAAGAATAAGAAGAAGGTGCTCATTGGTTTGGGCAACTCCAAGGGGGCAGGGGGGAGGATGAAGAAGGGCGAGAGGATTAGGTTCTTGGATCAGCCGCAGAGGGTTTGGGGTGAGGCGGGTTCGGGCGCGCGCGGGGAGAGAGAGGGGGAGGGGGAGCAGGTACAGAGGGGAGGGAGGGAGAAGAGCCCGAGACATGTGCCCGATTCGCCGCCTTCTCCCGCTGCTCCCTCCCTCGCCTCTGCGCCAGTAGCAGCACCAGCGCCAGCCCCTTCCACTCCCCTCGCCCCAACCCCCTCCACCTCGAAGTCCTCTAAAAAGAAGGCTCGCAAATCAGCCACCACCGCCGTCGACTCTCCCGCCCCTTCTCCTTCCACACCCTCAGCGCCGACCCCTCCCTCGAGCCACCTCCCTCCCCCCTCCAAGCGGACCGACCTCCCCCCCAACGTCGTAGTGACGAGCGTCAACGTCGAAGCGAAGGGGTGGGAAGCGGGTGCTGGAGCGGTGGTGGAGGGGACTAGCGCTGATTGGGGAGGGTGGACGAAGGAAGTGTCGGCGGTCGGTCCGCCAGCTTCGGTGGAGAAGGAAGCCGTGATGGATGGAGCAGAGGGAGAGCAGGAGGAGGAGGAGGAGGACTGGGGAGCCGCATGGAAGGGATGGCTGCCCGGGTGGAGGGTGGAGCAGAGGTTCGCGGATGGTGGGAAGGGGTTGAGCAAGTTGGTTAAGGGAGAGGGGAGGGAGGGGATCAAGGTGGCTACGCGGGTGGGTCTTGCTCTCTCTCTCTCTCTCTCCCGCTCCTCCTACTCGCGCTCGCCAACCGAGGATACTGATTTGGTGGGCGGCGAACACACACGCAGATCCTCGAACTCAACCCCCTCACCTTCGCTCCCGAGCTCTCACTCAAATACGGCTTGCTCCTCGCCCCCATCCCTTCCTCCGCCTCCTCACTGCGGATCAAGCTGCACCCCTCCTGTCACCCCGAGGAGGATCATCAGGATGACGAGGAAGCAGCGGCCGCGTCGCAATGGGATGGCGAGGAGGATTGGGATGGCGGAGCGAGGAGGAGGGGGAGGGCGCGGTTTGGGATGGGCGTGGAGCTCGATGGGGAGAGTGGGGAGGGGGAGGGGAATGAGGGATGGAGCAGGAGGGAGGGGATGGTTTGGGAGGGGGAGTGGGGGGAGGTTTGGTGCGTGGAATAGACCGACCGGTGAGGGCGTTCGCGATGAGCCTCGGCGGCACGACCAGACGAGAGGTTGGGAGGCTCGCTGCTTCTGCTCTCGCTGCTCCTGCTTTCTTCCTTCCCTCTCTCCTACCCCTTCCTCCTCACCTCACCGAGACCCGGGCCGACCTATTCGTTCCTCTACCTTTTTTCCGCTCCCTCGCCGTCGAGTCGAGCGGGAGCAAGTGGTATTGGCGAGTTTACTTACGGCCCTACATCATCATCAGTCGAAGAAGACGGCCTCTTTTTTAGGCGTGCTGTCGTTCGTTCTCTCGATGAGGGGAGATGGCAGGGCGTATTCAAGGGGAGGGACAAATTGCGAACGCCGAGGGGCAGTCGAGGTCGCTTACAGCTCCAGGGATGGGTTCGGCGTATACTAGCATGTTCAATCGAATAGCTGCAGTGATCCCTGACTTTACCAAAGAGTAGGAGAGCTGCGCGAGAGAACTGCCTCCAGTTCGGCTCGCTTGCGCTGAAGAGGTACAGCTGCTCAGAGCTCTCGAGTGCAGCTCCACTGGCTGCTCACGGACCCTCCTGCATCTTAATCTTAAAATATACCTCCTCCCCTCACTCGACCTCCTCATCTCCTCCTCGACCTCGCCCTCGCCTCTCTCCCTCCTCCACCTCACCTCGCCTTCGCCTCGCCTCGACTCAGGATGACGCATCGGCGGGCAGCTGGTTTAAGAGGGTGCCTCATTACTGTGGTGTGCCTTCTGCACTCAGTTTGTGCTCTGGATGTGCTACAGCAAGTCCTCCGGCTCGCTCGCCTGCTGGCTCGATTTGCTCGCTTCATCTCATTTTGGCTCGCTCGGGCGTCGGCGGCAGGGCTTAGAGAGTGGGGAGCGGCGCTGGAGATCTGTAGGGTACTGCAGCACCTCAGGCTGCTAGACTTGCGCCTTCCTGACTCTGCCCGAGCTTCTCAGGAGGATTCAAATCGCTCGAGGTGCAGCGATCGGCTCTCCTGGTCGGCGGATCGTTTCGCTGTCTCTTTCGCCGCACAAGAGTGGACAGTGAGCTGCGGTAGATCTCGACTCCGACTGCAGAGCCACTAGCATCGATTCACAGCAGCATCATCGCCTCGCCGAGCCGCCGAGCTGTCGCAGTCAAAGGCGGAGTCAGGTCGAGCTGGCGGGCTGAGTGCGCTTGCGGGTCGAGGGGACTCATGGGTGACTCTGATGTTGCGCCTGTATAGGGACAGGCCTCCGTAAATGACTTTCGAGGGCTGGAAGCTGTTCACAGCTGAGCGGCCTGAGGGAGCGAGCGCCGAGCAAGAGCTGATGGCTTCTGCAGGTCTGAGAGCCCGGCAGAGGTTACAGATGGGCCTCTTGGAGCGTCCCGTTGGCCACAAAGACAGCTCCCGCGTTGGCGGTAGCGCACAACGTGGCCCGAGCTATCACGACGAGCGCCGAGGATTGCTGAAACCGTTGGCTTGCTGTAGAGCAGGTTGGCGCTTCGGCTGCTCGTTACAGTTGTTCTCCTGGATCTAGGAAACGCTCGATAGCCTCTAGGTGGGCTGGCTTTGATGGCCTGGCTCTGCTTCCACGGCTCGGCTTCATTTCACGGTTCGAGATCAACTCCAATCCAGCTCATGAGGCGCTCTCTTCTGCAGCTGGTGAGGAACAGCGTCGGCCAGAGTTGGATACACATCTTCAGGAGGTCTGGTAGCAGAGCTCTGGGGATGGCTGGTTGCGACGCTGGCAAAGAGTAGAGCTCGGCGGAGGAGAACCTTGCTGAACGTACTCTTTAGACAGTAGGTCGCACCTCATTTATTGAATTGCTGAGGCGGCTTTGAGGTTCCGCAGCCCTTCGTTCCTTCTCCACCGGGCGCTCAACTAACCCTCCGATCGACTTTCGGCGCCGAAAAGGCGGATGTCTCGAGGGCGGAGAGACGCCCAAGAGCTACAATGAGCCTTCTCACTGAGATCGAGTTACTTATAAAGTACTTCACACATCATTCGAGGGTCACAGCAACCAGGAAGATGGGCATGAAGGGGGCAGCGCGTTGGGAGAGGCTTCACCGAGCCGCTCTCCTTCGCTCTTCACTGCCTCGATGGGAGCTGGGAGCAGCCTCATCGACCTCTAAAAGCACTTCCTTAAACCTTCTCTTTAGTGTTCGAGCTCCAGTACAGCCCACCACTGCAATACAGCGCATCTCAGCTCGACCTCCTTCACTCGGTGCAAGGGGACGACTCTCTTCGCATCTTCTCTTGGCGTCCCTGCAGAGCTCGGATCACGCTCAACGGACTAGGTCCAGCACGAGCATCGCCCGCGCGGGTTGACTTCCTGGATCTCGCTCAATTCGACTCGACCCTCAAGCAACGACCAACATGCTCGCTCGTACCATCGCTCTCGGAGCGCTCGCCTTTCTCACCAGTTTGGCTCTCGCTCAGTCTGGCTTCGACTTTGGCTCGGATGATCTTGTGAGCCGTGTCACTGAGATTCGGGCTTCCTCCAAGCTGACCCTTTCGCTTGCTTCTGCAGTTCAAGGGCCTCGGAGAAGGAGCTCATGTAGGTCGAGCTCAGTCTCAGATTCATCTGAACCGGCTAACCATCTCGCACCCTCTCCCAGATCGTCCAGAGCGCTCACGAAGTCCACACGGACTCGAGGGACCCGACCAACACCGTGCGCTGTAGCCTTCTCGACTTTCCTACTTCGCTCGCTGACCCTCTCATGATCTTATAGTGGGATCGCACCACCGTTTTCGACAGCCTCAAGCCCGAGGTCAAGAAGAACGAGGTGAAGAAGGATTTCGTGAGTCGTCGCCGAGTTTCCATCTCCCCGCCTTCCTCTCGCCCTTATTCCTGCACCCTCTCCTCACTCTGACGATCTCAAGCTGTCTCTCAATGAACCTCCTACAGTGGGACAACATGCCCGCCTTCCCCAGCGTCAATCTCCGCCGCCGTCAAGTCGACGAGGTGAGCGCCGAGCTATCGCCTCACCTCTCGAAGCGCTAGCTGACCCTTCTTCTCCACAGTTCGCCGACGCCAGCTTCTTCGCCGACGCCGACCTTGATGCCAACTTTGAACAAGAAACTGAGGCTACCGCGACCTCCAGCATCGACGACGACGACTTGAGCGTGAGTCTCGGCGCTCCTCCTTCTCTCACTTGGCTGACCTATCCCCTCCTCATCTCCACAGTTCGATAACCTCGACTCGGACATCGCTGGAGAAGGGGTGCTCCTCAGACGCCGTGGCATCAACACCAACTTTGTGAGTCGCGCAGTCCTGCCGCCGTCCAGCTCGGCGCTGACCCTCTTTCCGTCCCACAGGACTTCATCGCCGCCACCGACCTCAACTACAAGCTCAGCGACTGGGATGTACGCTCCCACGTCTTCTCTGAAGCCTCTGCAAGCTGAAGCTGACCCCTCCCACCTCACCTCCCACAGCTCAGCGAGCTCCGCGACCGTTCGGCCTCCCTCTCGCAAGAGGACGACCGCGACTTCGACGTCTTCCGCTTCCGCAGGTTCAGGGCGGATCGTGGATGGTAGTCGCTCGTGAGTTGTTCCGTACTCAACTCGCCTTCTCGGCGCCTGAGCTGACTTCTCCCTCTTGCTCCTTCCCTGCAGGCCTTCAACCCCGACTCGCAGGCTTCCTTGCCTCTTTGCTTCTTCCTTGACGTTTGACTTGCTTTGCTAGACTCCCCTGTACATACCTCGCAACTCGCTTCGTGACCCCGACCCCCTCGGCCGAGCCGAGAGCCGAAAGCAGCGAGCGCCGAGATTCGCCTGCTCGCTTCGAAGTCGCAGCGAACTTCTCGCACTACTCTGCGCCTCAAGCCACGCTACTACTTAGCCTCAGCGCCCAGTCTCGAACCAGCCTCGAGGCGCTGATCTGCTGCAACGGGGACGGCGAAGAGAGCGCCGAACTGCTCGCGCTCAACGCTGAGCTACACAGTCCTGCTCAGCAGCAGCGAAAGCGAAAGGACAATCTACCAGACAGATCCTACTGCTTTTGCTCTCACTCTCTCCTCGAAGCTTTGCAGCTCGACTGCTCGCATCCAGAAAGCCCGCTCGCCCCCTCCGCTCCTCTCCCTCCTGCCATCATTTCGTCTCGTTTCTCGATGTCGCGTCGCTCGCTTCCCGATAAGAGGGACCTGCATAAGGTATTCGGTAGGTCAGGGATTGATCCTCGAGCGCACCTGCTCAACTTCTACACGCCTACAGTGCGCGGAACCATCGGCTTGCGCGACGAGGAGCTGAGAAGTAGATTCTCTGCGTTCGGCGAGGTGCGCTCTTGCTGCAGATCGATCTTCAAGCTCTACTAATCTCTGCTACTACCCTACAGATCTCCAGCATCAAGTCTCAGTGCGTTTCTGTGGCCTCCGCCTCGCCGACGCTTTGGCCCCTCACTGACGCGTCTTGCCCCTTCTTGCAGCGCAAAGGGCTACTCCTTCGTCACCTTCAACAGCATCCAGAGCGCTGCAGAGTCGTTACCAGTCACTCGAGTCAAAGATCACGAGTGAGCTCTTCGCCGAGCGTTGCAAGCAGCGCGAAAGCCAGCTAACGAGCGAAACGGTACATAGCGTCGTGTGCCACCTCGCCTGGCTGCAGCAGGAAACTCCTCTGCCCTCTGGGAACACCAACCTGCCGCCTCGCTTGGGCTCATGGGGCGATTACGGCGGCGGGAGCGAGCATCGTTCGGGAGCTGGACGCCACCGAGACGACTGGGACGACTATGGCAGCAGTCGAGGACGATCAAGGAGCAGGAGCAGGGAGCGCTACCGAAGAAGGAGTAGCAGCCGAAGCAGGGATCGCTCGCGCCGAGGAAGCTACAACGAGGACTCGACAAGGAGGGAGCGCCGACGCCATCGCTCGAGGTCTGGCTCTCTACACCACAGGAGCAGGAGAGAGGGAAGGTCGAAAGAGAGGTCGGAGCGCGACAGCTCACCTCGAGACCGCCGGCGTCGCAGCCGCTCTCCGCATCGTCGCCGCCGTTCGCACCCGGAGTCGCGCTCGCCTCGCCGCCGTCGCTCAGCTTCGCCAAGTCGCAGAGGGTCTCCCAGCGACTCTCATCGCCATTTGAGCTCCCGAGGACACTCCTCCGGCGCGCAGGGGGGACTGCTAACGCCGCAGAGGGAGCTCGGCGCTCGGTTGAGGAACGGAGGCAAGGGAGATGGCGCCCGCAGCGATTCGCAAGGTTCCCAGGACGCCGAGGATGGAGAAGGAGACGCGAGTATGTCAAGGAATGAAGATCCTGGAGGTGATTTGCCAGCCAGAGCGCGCTTCGCCGGTGAGTCTTATATTCGGCGAGCTCTCTTTCGATAATGAGAGTTTAGCTGGCCTCCTCTCGCTCACTCGTGCAGATGAAAAGTGCTGTCTCGCCGCTCGCAACCTCTCCAAGGCGTGCACCGCCGACTCGCTTCGTGCTCTCGCTTTGGAGTGCGGTCAAGTCGTCAGCGTCGTCGTACACCACTACTACGTGTAAGTTGTCCCTCGTGCATCTCGACGGGTAGTATGCAAGAAGCTGACCCCTCCGTCCGTGCACAGCGGCGAGGGCATGCTCGAGTACGGGAGCGCAGCCGACGCCGAGGAAGCTCTACACATGCTCAACGGCCGACAGCTTCACGGTCTGACTTTGCGACTTCAGCGGTACGTTCTTGATTGCTCGCTGTAGATCCTGTCCACGCCAATGCTGACCTGGTTCTCCTTGTAGGCCATGAGCGCGCTGCTCGGCGATGATTCGGAGCGGGATTGATGCTGCTCTCAGGCTTTTTCCGGCTGAAGCAAGATACTGTTCATGGATGTAGATGTGTCTAGCTTTGTCTTTTCCCCAATAGCGTAGCAGTGTAAGAGCCCGCTGTCGCCCAAAAGCTCGGCGCACGCAAAGTCCAGGCATCTGCAAGCGCGATTGTGCACGGCTTGAGGGGCGACTGTGACCTGAAAGGGTACTTAACGACACCTTCCGACAGCCGAACGAGGTCGACGGTCGCTAGACGAGAGCTTCGACTCGCATTTCGCTCGTTCTCACACCGAGCACCGTTCGGCCTTTGAGTAGCGCAAAACGAGACCAAACTGGTCCCAGCTGAACATTTCGTGGGCGTAGAACATGAAGACGAT
>BCKL01000024.1:192231-205222 GCA_001600635.1 Leucosporidium creatinivorum | reverse complement strand
TTTTGACCTCCTTGTTGACGGGGACGGGGGCGTTTCGGTGCGACTTGTCCGCCATCTTGAGGTAGAGGGGCTTGAGGGCGAACTTGGCGATCGGAACGGTGTAGCAAGCCCACTGCGCGTATCCCGCGAGTCGTTGCCAGTCGATGAGGGGTGGGGAGAGGGACGAGAGGAAGTCGGAGATGGAAGCGGCGAAATCCTCCTTYTTCTCTTGTGCGAGCGTGACCGACTGCGACCGAGCGTCGACCCAACAACCGAGGATTTYRAGCGCTGAGTYGGAGTGGACCTGCTTCTTGATCTCCCAGGGTACGCCGCAGAACGTCCAACACAGTAGCACCTTGGCCTGCTCCATTGGTACAACGAGCTCCTCCTTGGATTTTGGATGCACRACGGTGACCATGACGCCGGAGGTATCGAAGGAGAAGGCGTCGTYGACRAAGATGTAGGCGAAGGAGAGGGATAGATGATAGCGAGCACCCCACATGATGAGRTTGATGACCGTGCACCAGATGCGGGGCGAGAGGCGACCTCCTAGGATTAAGCGTTGATCAACGGTGAAGACGAAGACCTTTCCTCCGTGAGCGTTCGAGAGGCGGACTCGGTGGACCTGCTTGATYTGCCACTCCTTGGCGACGGGAATGTTGCGAAAGGCTCGAGAGACGTCCGACTTCCAGAGCTGGCCRAGAGGGAAGGACGAGGTYGACTTGTGAGCGAGGTGGCGGAARAGTGCGCCGAGCTCGGCGATGGTGTCGTAGGCGGTTTTGGCGTCGGCTCGGGTAATTCCGTCGTTGAGACCTGAGGCCGACTGGTCGACTACTTGGCGACGCTTCCTCCCTGGGACGTTGACCACGTACGACGGTGAGACGAGCATCCCCGGGAGGAGGGAGGGGAAGTGCTCGGACAGGCATCCCTCGTCGAACTCCTTCTGCGCGACCTCCGCAAGGAAGTCGTAGTCGTCCTCCTCCAGGTCCGGGAAGATCGATCGACACGAAGAGAAATCGCCGGAGTGGCCTGGCCAAAAGCCGAATTTGAGCCCGTGGAGGACCGACTCAATGAGGGGGCGATTAGGGTGAGGGCGGAGGAGGAGGCGGATGGCTTTGAGGTTGAATGGCGAGGAAATGCGGAAAAGATGAGGGTGGCTGGCAAGAGTGGAGGAGATGATAGGATCGCTCGCGACAGCGGGAGGGACTCGGGCGAAGGGCGAAGCGGTTAAGGTGGAGTCGATAGCGATAGAATTAGGGATAGATGGTACTGATGGGAAATGGAGGCCGCGGCGAAGACGAGGACCCTCTCTCATGCCAGGAAGAGAGGGTGTAGGGAGGGGATCGTCACTACTTGCGCAGTGCGAAAGGAGGAGCGCCATCGGTACGGCCTCGCTCGCCTCCCACCTCGCCGYYTGCTCCCTTTCCTCCTCCCTCTCCTCCTCCTCCTCCTCCCCTCCTAGTAGGGCAGAGGATAGCCCGATGCTCCCCACCGCACGAGCTACAGACGTGCCTGCGCTTGCAGATTGGTCCCCCCTTCGACGGGTCTCGACACTCGGGGATGTCGGCCTTGCGCTTCTYGGGGTCCTTCTCGTTGTTCCATCGGGTGCAGGGTGCATCCTTCGAGCTGGACGAGGAGCCTTTGGGCTTCTTGGGAGAGGTGGAGGACTTGGACGGCRAAGAGGCGGCTCGGCTGAGAGCTTGGAGGGTGTGGTTGGAGAGGAGGAAGGAATAGCGGGAGGGAGCGTCGTCGAGGGTCCATCCGTATCCTGCTTGACCGAGGTGCTTYCTGAACTCCTGGTCGATGGAGTAGTAGACCGAGAAGGAGGACTCATCCTGCCGAACGAAGGCGAGGAAGTGGCGACGGTAGCGTTCGAGCTCCTCTCGGCGATTGGGGTAAAGTCGAACAACCAATTTGGAGACCTCGGCGAAGGCGTCGTCCCATTCCAGAGGCGTGCGGATGAGAGAGGATTGCGAAGGGGCGGCRAYRAAGAGGCCTTCGATTCCGGYGGGGAGAGCGATCGCTGAGGGCGAGTTGAAGGAGAAGGCGTTGACTTTGTCAAGCTGCCAGAACTTGTTGTCGTAAACGGCCTCCTTGACGTCGTAGGGAAGTCGAAGCTCGGTGAACGAGTCGAGGAAGAGCTTGACCTTGGCGGCTCCCTTCTTGCCAGCCTTGCGACGACCGAAAGCGTCGGCAGCGGATTTGGTAGCCATGGCCTCGGGAGGAACGTTGTCGTAGGCTTCGACGGTCTGCTGGGCGAAGATGGCGTCGACAGCGGCGTCGGCTTCGGCGAAGACRGGGTTGTCGGCGAAGAGGGACTGGTGAGGCTCGTGATCGTCGTCCGAGTCCGAGTYGCCGTGGATGAGGCTTCYGTCGCCGTCGAGAGGGCRATGGTGGTGCGGGGAAGAGTGGAAGGAGCCCCCCGACTTGGGGGGAGAGGCTCGGCGACTTTTGGCGAGGGGAGTGGGTGAGGCGGCTCGCTTGCGAGCGGAAGGAGAGGCGGCCGCCTTGGCRAAAGCGACATGCTTGTTGGACGCTTCTGACTGGCGGGGAGTGATGCGAGAGGCGAGAGAAGGAAGGGGCTTGGTAGGGCGAACCTYGGCCGGAGGGCGCTCGGCGGACTCCTCGWCTCCTCCTCCCAGCTCTTCATCGTCGCTGTCCTTGTCCATGCCATCGTCCYCTTCTCCCTYGCTGTCAAGCTCATCCTCCTCACTGTCCTCGCTGTCGGAGCTGCCGGCTCCTTGATATCCGCTCTGAGGCTGCTCGGCGGCGGCAGACGAGTTGCGGCGACCTCGAACAGGACCAACGTTGTTGGAGAAGAAGGCGGGAAGCTTGATCGCCCCCTTAAGCTTGACTTGACCGCGGCGAGGGTCTCCTGATTTGGTCCAGTAGAGATCTTCGAGGGCGGGAAGGTCGGCCTCGGCACTATCCTGTGAGATGATCTTGGCGAAGCTGGTTTGGCCAGCGGCGAAGGGTGTGTCGTCGTGTAGGGAGGAGTGGAGATTGGCTGCAACGGCGAGCCAATAGTCCTTGGCGCCTGTCTCAGTGTTGACGTCGATGATACGGTGTAAATCCTCCAGCTCGAGGGGCTCGGTGTACTCTCCGAGGTTCTGGGGCTTCCTAGAATGTGCGTAGGCAGCAAGAGCTTCCAGGATGTTCTTGGTCTGGGTGTAKGACGAGCCGATGACAGCGGCGGGCGAACCATCGTAGTTGTAGACGTCCATCGAGAGTGGTGATGGGAGTGGAGCGACAGGGATGATCGAAAGCGAGAGCGCCTGCGCTGAACTGAGCGAGCGAGACGATAGCTGGGTCAGCGAGGCGCTCGAAGAGACTAGTTGCCAGCCACCTGAGCGGTGAGGGCTCACCTGAGCGAGCGAGACAATAGCGGTGAAGTAGCTAACGATCGAGAGGACGGCGAAGAAGGGGCGTCCGACTGTAGTGCTGAGAGTTAGCTACTAGAGTCTGTGCTGCTCTGAGGTGAGCTACTCACGTCTGGAAGACGACGAGAAGCGAGAGGCTTGCGCGAGCTGATGAGCTGAGGAGACGAGGCGTCTGCGCGAGGCGGGGAGGAGTCAGTCGGGAAGGCCTGAGCGCCGAGCTGAGTTGGAGACGTACRGGAATGTCCTGAAGTCGAGAAGAGGTGACGACGACGTTGAGGAAGGAGAGYAAGAGCGTCTCGGGAACTCRATGGGTCGTTGGCCTTCTTGGAGCCACGAACGAGGCTGGTCGTTCAACAGTCGCGAACTGTTCGGCGGCGCRTCAGCGAGAGGCTCGTGGCTCGAGAGGCTGAGCGGTGGCGTACCAGAGTACAGGAGGGAGAGATGACGCGGGCGCCAAAGAGAACGAGGAGAAGAGAAGAGCCCAGCCGAAAGTCTGCGMCGGGAGCGGCGAGGTCAGCGTTGACCGAGAGCAAAGAGGGTGCAGAYCCCGAAAGCGTGCAGCTACCGGGGTAGCGMGAAGCACTGCGAAAACGAATTTGAGGTCTCGGAAGACCAGCGTCGGAACGCTACGCCTGAGCGCCCAAGTCYGAGTTCGGCGAAGCCCTGGGGCCGACTCCTGGGAGCGAGGCCTGAGCCCGAGGCGACCTGGGTCGGCGAGAGAGGAAAAGCGAACGTACAGAAGCGTCGTAGTGAGAACTCAAGCGCCAGCTCCCCGTCACTCGCCCGCCAGCGAATACCGATCTCTCCGCTCTCGCCGCCGCTCCCGGCTCCTCGACCTTTCGCCTGGTGGCCGGTATCCCAATGTCGCTCAAAGACCCTTACAAAGTGTTTGGTAAGGCTCTGCTGCTCCCTAACGCCCTCACTGACGCTCTTCGCTTCAGTACGCGGAACGAGCAACCTCTCTGGCATGCTCGTGCTGGAGACTTTTTCGCGCTACGGCGAGGTAGGATAGCTTCCTAGCATGTCTCTATACTCCAGCCGCTGACCCTGCTCCCCTCCAGATCACCTACCACAGCAAGTCGGGGTGCGCCGCCTTCGCTCTTCGACGAAACGGCGCTGAGCTGACACGAAGCGACTGTACAGGTTCAAAGGCTTCTTCTTCATCACCTACGCGGATCCCCTCAGTGCTTCTGCTGCTACAGAAGTCACGCGCATCGGCGACCAAGAGTGAGTCTTGCTGCTCGGCGTTCGCGACCTCCGGGAAGAGCGCTTTCGCTGATCTCGTGCTGTTGGCGCAGAGTCATCACCCATCTGGCATACCTCGACGCTCATCGACCACCTCATGTGCCCTCGACTCGTGGCCCAGCGGCGCTCGGCGCTGATGGAAGCGATTCGGCGTCGTTGCGGGGACGGATCAGCGACTGGAACGAGCGCTCGCATGCTGCCGTTGGAGATAGAGAGGATCCCCAGCCGTCCAGGTATGGGGAGGACGCGCCGGATCGGCTGAAGAGGGGCAGACGTCAGTCGAGGAGTCGGGAGAGGCGAGGCAACCGAAGCCGAAGCCGTAGCAGGGGAAGTGAGAGGCAGCACAGGCGCGGTGAGACCGGGGAGGGTACAGGCACTTCTCGCTTGAAGCCAAGAGAGAAGTCACGCTTAAGATCTGGGCTATCTCGCCGTCGTCGAAGCGCATCGTCAGAACCGGATCGCCGAGGTCGAACTTTCGTCGGTAAGTTCGCTTTCGGGTCGCTGTCTGAGCTAAAAAGTCCTTGCTAATGTTGTTTGCACATCTCACGCAGACGAACACTGCCGCCTCGTCGTCCGCAACCTCTCCAAAGCCTGCACTGCCGACTCGCTTCGCTCCTTCGCCGCCGAGTGCGGTCACGTCAGAGCCGCCAGCGTGCATCTCAACTTCCTGTGGGTCGTCAATCTATTCGAAATCGAGTCTGCCAGCTGATACGCTTACTTTCCAACAGCGGAGAAGGCATGCTTGAGTACAGCACCATCGCCGAGGCCGACGAGGCCCTTCGCTCGCTCAACGGCAGGCTCTTGCATGGGCTGGCAGTTCGCCTGAAGAGGTGAGTCACGAGAAGCTCCCAACGGTCCGAGCTCAGAGCTGAAGCCCTTCGCTTGTAGATTCTGAGCGCGCTCGACTTTGGAATTAGTTTTGCAGCAGCGTCAGCCTGAAACGAAGCTTGCTTTGCTCGTATCCAGGACCGCCGAGAGGTAAGCGAGCGCAGACCGAACCCTTTCAAGGTTTGCTCTGCTCTATTCGCCGTGCTTTCCGCTCGCCCGACTCGCCGCCCCCCCACGAAAGCCGAGTTCAAACGCGAAGCCTTGTTACAGATGAGAGTTGAGAGAGAGCGAGTCGGTGGGGGTATCAAGAATCTTGCCAAGAGCAACGGATGTGATGGTGGTGAAAGAGAGGGAAGAGTCGATACTGAGGTAAGACGTGTGAGGCGAGAGGCCCGCTCAGCAAGGTCGTAGTAGGAAATGAGGGGGTCATAGACATAGGAATGGGGCGTGAAGGGGTATCGACAAGAGAGAGACGTAGACGTGATAGAAACGGAGAGTCGTTTAACGTTGAACAGCGGCGCCTCGGCCGGAGTAGTCGGAATCTGCGAGCGAGGGAGGGTAAGAAACGGCTCACATCGAGATGCGCAGGCGACGCTCACCAGCATCAGACGCCTCGGCGCCTACTCGGTTCCAGGGCTGCGAGTCAAAGTCGTTGCCGTCGTGATCGGGAGAGTTGTCGACAGTCTCGTCGCCGGCTCCCTCGACTGTGAAGGGAGGAGTGGGTCAGCGAGCAAGCGACGTGCAGGGGAGCAGAGGAACGCACGATGGTCGAGAAGGATGGCAATCTTGGACTCGCTGTGGGTAGAGAAGAAAGTAAGCGGGTGTCGAGCCACCCTCAAGCGAAGAACTGACGCCGTTCGGCAGCGCTCCTCGAGCTGAGCGTTCTCGCGCTTGAGCCACTCGGCCTTGTTCTGAGCTCTATCATGAGGGAGGAGTGAGGTTAGCGTTAGTCGAATAGCTCTGTAGAGAGAGCACGTACTGTGTAAGCTCAGTCTCGACTCGGCTGAGGTCGTCGGTGCCGGTCGCGCTCCGTGGTGAAGTCGGGTTCTTGAGAGCGGCGGTGAGCTCGCTGTGGAGAGAAGAGAGGTCAGCGTAGTCCTCTCAAAGCTCATGAGCTTCGGACTCACGTGTTAAGCGAAGCGTTGACGGCGAGCGTCTCCTCGAGGTCGTGGTTGGCCTTCTCGAGCTCCTGGTCCAGCCGAGCAATCTCGTCCTGCAGCTCCTTGGTCTTGCCCTGCGCCGACTGGTGGTCGGCCTGGATGCTAGCGAACTGGCGCTGGAGGTCGTCGTGGGCCGAGCGGGTTTGGTCGTGCGAAGAGGTGAGGTTGGTGACTTGGGAGCGGAGGCCTTCGAGCTCGGCGACGTGCTCGGCGGGGAGGGCGCGGTCGGGGGATTCGAGCTCCTCACAGCGCTCCTTGTAGCGAGTGAGCTCCTGAGGGTAGACGAAGGCGAAGGTAGAAGAGGAACGAGGTTAGCTCGGCGCGCGAGGAGTATAGGCGCTCAAAGCTCAACTCACCTCCTTCATCCTCCTCAACATCTTCTCCGTGCCCTTAACATACTGCACCGCCTTCAGATGCGTCCCCTCCAGCTGCTTATGCCTCCCCTGCAGCGCCTCGAGCTCCTCCTCCGCCTTTGACGCCCGCTCCAAATGCTCGGGCACGACGACGGGCTCCGCATTCCTCAACCTCTCCAGCTCCTCGACATGCTCCTCCCGCTGCTTGACGAGATCCTCCTGCTGCGTCTGCAGCTCCTGGTGCGCCTTGGAACGCTGCTCGAGGCGGCCTTCGAGCTCTTGGACGCGGCGGTGGAGTTGGTCGGGCGTGGCGGTGTCGTCCATGGGAGGGAAGCGAGTGGCAAGCTCGTCGTCCGAGACGGTAAGTCCATGGTCGGACATGACGTTCCGCAGCAGCCCCGCCTTAACCTCGGCCGCTTCCCTCGCCTTGGCCGCATCCCTCAACTCCGCCTCCCTCGTCGAATGCGCCTGCTTGTGTCCGGCGACCTCGTCCAAAGCCTGCGAGTGCTGCGAGCGAAGCGTAGCGATCTCGTTGCGAAGCTGGATGACCTGTCCTTGGAGCGACACCTCGCGAGCGCGAACCTCGGCCAACTCGGTGAGCGTCGCTTCGCTCTTGCTGCGAGTGTCGGCGTGCAGCTGCTTGAAGGTGTTGGACTCCTCCTCGATGGCGCGAAGGCGTTCGGCGTGGTGAGCCGAGGGGCTGTCGTCGACCCCGTCCTCTCCAATCGACCTCGAGGCGTTGGCCGACTCCTCCTTCTTGGCGAGCAGGGCGGCGAGTCCTCCCGTAGCGAGCAGCTGAGTCGCCTGGTGCGACTCCCTCGTACTTTTGAGCACGCGCTCGAGGTCCGCAGCCCTAGCCGTAGCGGCCGTCGACTCCTGATGCTTGGCGTCGAGGTCGGCTTGGAGCTGCTGAGCCTTCGTCTGATGCTCGACGAGCTCCCTCTGCGAGTTCTCCCAAATCGAGTGAATCTCGTCATTCCTCGATCCAGCGGCCGAGAGGGCGAGTTGCGTCTCCTCCAACGCGCGAAGATGGTTCGACACGGACGAATGAGCCACCTCGAGCTGCTCCTTGAGTTGAGCGTTCTCGGCGGCGTGTTGCGACGAGGTGGAGGTGAGGGTCGCGATCTTCTCCAAGTGGTCCTGGATCGTCGATTCGTGGCCATGGGCGCGTCGTTGAAGTTCGGCGTAGTCGGTCAGAGCGCGCGAGTAGGAGGACTCGGCCGCGTCGGCGCGGATCGTAGCAGCCGAGTGCCGTTCCTCCGTCGCTCCCCTCATCTCCGAATGATGCTCCACCTCCGCCTCGAGCTTCTCGACCTGCCTCTCGAGCGCCGACTTCGCCTCGAGCGTGTCGGCCAACTTGCGCTCCAGGTCGGCCGATCGCTCCCGCTCGAGCTTGCTGACGTCCGAGGTGTGCCCCGATTCGAGAGCGGCGAGCTTGGCGCGGTAGTAGGAAGCTTCCTGGAGAGCGGCGGTGCGGGCGCGGGTGGCGCCTGCTATCCGCTCGTCGACGGATTGGGCTTGCTCGGCGAGGTGGGTCTGGGGGCCGAGCGACGGGTCAGCTTTCCTGCTCGAGCCAAGAGAACGAGAGAAGCGAGAACTCACCTTAGCCATCGCCAACTCCTTCTTCACAGCCAACAACGCCTCGACAACCTCCTTATTCGGTCCCTCCTCGTTCGCCTTAGCCAGACTCGCGAACTCATCCTCCTTCTCCTCTCCCTCCTCCTCCTCCTCCTCACCAACCTCCCTCGACTGCTTCTTCTGCGAAGGCGCCAAGAAACCCTTCGCCGCCGCCGCCCCGAGCGCACTCCTCATCCACCCCTCCCTCCTCTTGAGCTGGGCAATCTCCTCCTCCTTGGCCTTGAGGAGCGCGGCCGACTGATCGGGCTGAGCGTTGGCGCCGGTGGAGGGCGACCCACGCGAGCCATAGTAGAAGGCATCTTGGGGTGGTGAAGAAGTCGAGGCCGAAGCGGTGCCGTTGGGAGCGGGAGCGAGAGCGGTGGCGGAGGAAGCGAGGTCCGAGTGCCCCTCGATCGACTCGGGGAGAGGGTGTTGCGAGGGGGAGGTCGAACGACCGAGCATGGCCGAAGCGGCTTGCTGGCCTGCGAACCCTCCTTGCGCGAGAGGGGGACTCGTGCCCTTGTTGCTTCCTGCTCCTCGGGCCGAGCTGGTGGAAGTAGGACTAGCAAGTCCGGGCGAGACGTTCCGAGATCCCGATCCGCCGCTGGCGCTGGCGCTGGCGATACGAGGTTGCTGAGCTCCTACGAGGGGAGGGGACATGGACCGCTGCTGCTGCTGCTGCTGGTCGTCGTAACGCGGCGCCGAGGCGGGATCCATCGTTCGGCGGTTGGAGCCGGCGCCGAGCTCCTCATCCGGTCGAGCTGGCCGAGTGGGAGCTGTAGCGCCCGTGGTAGAGCGCTTGGCGATCTTGGAGGCTTGTTGAGCTGCGCCAACGACGACGGGGGGACGACCGTTTTGCTGCTGGGCTTGCTGACCGACTTGACCGAACGAGTTGGAGCCCGGTTGGCCGAGTCCGATCCCGCTCCCTCCGTTGGCGTTGCTGACGTTGCCCGAGACCTTGCGTTGCGATCCCGTAGGCGAAGCAGCGCGGCGGGCAGCTTCCTCGGCGGCGGCTTCGGCGGGTGTGGTGCCGAATGCTGGGGATCCGCCGGCGGAGGGAGGGAGCGAGCCGTTGAGGGCGGGAGAGCCGGCCATGACGGGGATGGAGGACTTGCGGGAGACGGGTCCTTGTTGAGGTTGACGAGAGGTGTCGGCGGGGTACTTGATCTTGCCTGTTCGGTTCGACACCATCGAGTCAGCTCTGACCTTCGAGGAGGAAGTTGGGGAAGGAGACCCACTAGTATCGAGGACGTGAACGAAAGAAGGATCGTCGGCTCGTTGCGAGGTGTACGACTCGCCGCCGAGGACGAGGACCTTGTTCTGGAAGGTGGCCATGGCGTGTCCCGAGCGACCAGAAGGAGCGGGTCCCATGTTCTGGAACATGAACCAACGCTGGTCTGTTCGAATCCACGAGCGAGCGAGCGATAGTTAGCGTCCCTTCCTCTCCCTCCTCCTCTCCCCCCTCCCCCTCAACGCCGAACCGCCCTCGAACACTCACTGGTAATCTTGAACGCCGCGAGATCCTCCAAATCCTTGCCATCCACTCCTCGTCCTCCAAACACATACATGACATCATCCACCAGCGTCGCGGCGTGTCCCTCCCTCGGCACGGGGATATAGCCAATGCAGCTCAACTCGACCCAAATCCCGCTGTTGGTGTCGTAGCACCACGTGTCGTTGTAGTGGTATTGGCCGTCCGTGCCGCCGAACCTGGAGCAGAGAGGCGTTAATGAGGGAGGGAGAAGGCGGGAGAGTGGGAAGGGGAAAAGGGAGACGAACACATAGATGCAGTCGCCGTGCGTGACGGTCGTGTGTCCTGTGCGCTTGGGAGGGGCAATCGCGCCGGGCGCGTAGTCGACGAAGGTCCATTTCGGTTGACCGGCCTTGACTGTGAGCGAGAAGGAGGAGACGAAATGAGGTTAGCTCAACGCGTCTCGCTCAACATCCCTCCTCCCTTCCTCTCTCCTAAGAGCACAACAAGACTCACGCTTCTGCAAATCAAACCAGACCAAATCGTTCATGAACCCTCCATCGTCCTTTTGCCCGCCAAAGATGAAGAACTTGGACCCGACCATGGCGGCGGCGTGGCCGTAGCGCCCTTCGGGGTTGGGACCGAGCGTCTTGACGCGGGTCCATTCTTTGGTGCCTGTTGTAGTGGTGCAGAAGAGCTCGATCAGCTCCGAGCCGAGCGAGAGCCGAGAGAAAAGAGAGCGAGAGAGCCGAGGAAGACGTACTAAGGTTGAGGAGATAGAGGCCATCATCCTGCCTATCCTCGGGCCTGCTCTTCGTATCCCCACCCCACACAATCAACACGTTCCCAACTCCCACACTAGCATGACCGACCCTCTGCCCGGGGATCTCTCCCCTCGTCTCGACCACTCCAACTCCCATCGCCCCTGCTCCAGCACTACAATTGAGCACATACAAATCATTCTTGACGGCATTCTGGACCAACCCGCCAAAGATGTAGAGATGCCCCGTGGTAGTAGAAGCGACGGGGTTGACCGAGTGGCCGTAGCGGGGGAAAGGAGGGGGGGAGAGAGGACCCGAGATGGGTTGGGGTTGGTGAGAGGGGGGAGCTGAGGGGTCGTGTGGTGGTAAGAGGGCGGAAGGGAGGAGGGAGAGAGGGCGTTGAGACCAGGGGTACAGGACGGCGAGAGGGGGTGCTGAGGAGGAGGGTTGCTGAGTGGTGGTGGTAGACGAGGGAGGAGGAGGTGCTCCTGCGCCGTCGTAGGAAGCTTGTTGAGCTACATGACCTCCTGAAGCTGAGCGAGGGAGGAATGACGACGATTGCTGAGACGACTGAGAAGCGCCCAAGGGAGGTGATGCAGGCTGTTGTTGTCCCTGTCCTGTAGTTGAGCCCTCCTTTTTATTCTTCTTGTTGGAAGAGAATATAGCCATAATACTCGTACTAAAAGATTTCCTCCTGGTGATGGGTTGCCGTTGTTGTTGTTGGACGCGAGGGGAAGCGGAAGGAGGGAGAGACGACGAGAGCTTGTTGGTCGAAGGGGTTGAGTGCTGCTGCTGCTCTGCTGTACGATGATGTGTAGTAGACCAGGAGCGGGATTTCCTAAAGCTTCGTTGTTGCTGATGTTGCTGGGGCTGTTGAGGTACAGCGTAGTTGAAGGGAGCGGCTAGGGTGTTGGAAGGGGGAGTGTTTGTCGACGCGTTGTTGGAGAGTGGTGAAGGCGAAGAAGAAGAAGAGAAGGAGAATCCTAACCCTCGATTAGGCTGTTGTTGTAGGGGATTATAAGGCTGATCCTCTACCACTTGCGAAGAGTGAGGGAGCGAGAAGGACCTCGAGTGTGAGCGAGCGCCGGACGTGTCGAGCGAAGGGAACGAGGCGAGGGTTCTGCTCTGCCAGCTTGAAACTGCTACAGAGAGGCCTGCGCTTGAGAAGTGTCGAAAGGTGGGAAAAAAAAAAAGGAGCGTGTGCGAGTTGTAGAGGATCAAGCCGAACTGGAGGGCGCCGTCAAGTCGTCGCGCTTCGTCCGGCTTTGTTGTGAGCTCTAGAATCGAGCAGGTCTCCTCTCTCGATGTAGTGCGAGCTGTTGGGAATGAGCTTGCTGCAGTCTCTTTGTTCTCTTCCTTTCCTCTCCAGGCTCTCGCAGCTCGGCGAAAGTGGACCGGGCTTGCTCGTTTCGCTCGAGATGAAGAGTTCTTGCGGCTCTTGTGAGGCTGCAGCGCATTAGTATGACCGCTCGTATACTTGCTATTGCCCATGCCTCTCTCAACTGGTCCAATAAGCGAGCCCTCTGCTCCCATTTCGCGCCGAAGCACCTCTCCGCCGAGCCTTGAAGTTCCACACACGGAACATGCAGCCAGCCCTGACCCCCGAAGCTGTCTAATTCGAAGCTCGAAGGACTCCCAGCGTGCTGTAGATCGATCTTGGGCTCGCTTTAGCCTCCCAACCGCGACTTCCATCTTCGCCGAGCATTTGAGATTTGGCAGCGAGAGGGGAAGGTGGGGAGGCTGATGGGAGAGCCCATGTCAGAAGGCGAGCAAGGTGGTAGTAAGAGCTCGTCTGTCTCGCAGTGAGCAAAGACGACGACCATCAAGACAAAGGTCGAGCCCTGCGATCGGTATTCGCTGGCGGGCGAGTGACGGGGAGCTGGCGCTTGAGTTCTCACTACGACGCTTCTGTACGTTCGCTTTTCCTCTCTCGCCGACCCAGGTCGCCTCGGGCTCAGGCCTCGCTCCCAGGAGTCGGCCCCAGGGCTTCGCCGAACTCAGACTTGGGCGCTCAGGCGTAGCGTTCCGACGCTGGTCTTCCGAGACCTCAAATTCGTTTTCGCAGTGCTTCGCGCTACCCCGGTAGCTGCACGCTTTCGGGGTCTGCACCCTCTTTGCTCTCGGTCAACGCTGACCTCGCCGCTCCCGTCGCAGACTTTCGGCTGGGCTCTTCTCTTCTCCTCGTTCTCTTTGGCGC
>BCKL01000024.1:147287-192131 GCA_001600635.1 Leucosporidium creatinivorum | reverse complement strand
ACTAGTCTCTTCGAGCGCCTCGCTGACCCAGCTATCGTCTCGCTCGCTCAGTTCAGCGCAGGCGCTCTCGCTTTCGATCATCCCTGTCGCTCCACTCCCATCACCACTCTCGATGGACGTCTACAACTACGATGGTTCGCCCGCCGCTGTCATCGGCTCGTCMTACACCCAGACCAAGAACATCCTGGAAGCTCTTGCTGCCTACGCACATTCTAGGAAGCCCCAGAACCTCGGAGAGTACACCGAGCCCCTCGAGCTGGAGGATTTACACCGTATCATCGACGTCAACACTGAGACAGGCGCCAAGGACTATTGGCTCGCCGTTGCAGCCAATCTCCACTCCTCCCTACACGACGACACACCCTTCGCCGCTGGCCAAACCAGCTTCGCCAAGATCATCTCACAGGATAGTGCCGAGGCCGACCTTCCCGCCCTCAAAGATCTCTACTGGACCAAATCAGGAGACCCTCGCCGCGGTCAAGTCAAGCTTAAGGGGGCGATCAAGCTTCCCGCCTTTTTCTCCAACAACGTTGGTCCTGTTCGAGGTCGCCGCAACTCGTCTGCCGCCGCCGAGCAGCCTCAGAGCGGATATCAAGGAGCCGGCAGCTCCGACAGCGAGGACAGTGAGGAGGATGAGCTTGACAGCAAGGGAGAAGGGGACGATGGCATGGACAAGGACAGCGACGATGAAGAGCTGGGAGGAGGAGACGAGGAGTCCGCCGAGCGCCCTCCGGCCGAGGTTCGCCCTACCAAGCCCCTTCCTTCTCTCGCCTCTCGCATCACTCCCCGCCAGTCAGAAGCGTCCAACAAGCATGTCGCTTTCGCCAAGGCGGCCGCCTCTCCTTCCGCTCGCAAGCGAGCCGCCTCACCCACTCCCCTCGCCAAAAGTCGCCGAGCCTCTCCCCCCAAGTCGGGGGGCTCCTTCCACTCTTCCCCGCACCACCATTGCCCTCTCGACGGCGACAGAAGCCTCATCCACGGCAACTCGGACTCGGACGACGATCACGAGCCTCACCAGTCCCTCTTCGCCGACAACCCCGTCTTCGCCGAAGCCGACGCCGCTGTCGACGCCATCTTCGCCCAGCAGACCGTCGAAGCCTACGACAACGTTCCTCCCGAGGCCATGGCTACCAAATCCGCTGCCGACGCTTTCGGTCGTCGCAAGGCTGGCAAGAAGGGAGCCGCCAAGGTCAAGCTCTTCCTCGACTCGTTCACCGAGCTTCGACTTCCCTACGAYGTCAAGGAGGCCGTTTACGACAACAAGTTCTGGCAGCTTGACAAAGTCAACGCCTTCTCCTTCAACTCGCCCTCAGCGATCGCTCTCCCCRCCGGAATCGAAGGCCTCTTYRTYGCCGCCCCTTCGCAATCCTCTCTCATCCGCACGCCTCTGGAATGGGACGACGCCTTCGCCGAGGTCTCCAAATTGGTTGTTCGACTTTACCCCAATCGCCGAGAGGAGCTCGAACGCTACCGTCGCCACTTCCTCGCCTTCGTTCGGCAGGATGAGTCCTCCTTCTSGGTCTACTACTCCATCGACCAGGAGTTCAGRAAGCACCTCGGTCAAGCAGGATACGGATGGACCCTCGACGACGCTCCCTCCCGCTATTCCTTCCTCCTCTCCAACCACACCCTCCAAGCTCTCAGCCGAGCCGCCTCTTYGCCGTCCAAGTCCTCCACCTCTCCCAAGAAGCCCAAAGGCTCCTCGTCCAGCTCGAAGGATGCACCCTGCACCCGATGGAACAACGAGAAGGACCCCRAGAAGCGCAAGGCCGACATCCCCGAGTGTCGAGACCCGTCGAAGGGGGGACCAATCTGCAAGCGCAGGCACGTCTGTAGCTCGTGCGGKGGGGAGCATCGGGCTATCCTCTGCCCTACTAGGAGGGGAGGAGGAGGAGGAGGAGAGGGAGGAGGAAAGGGAGCARRCGGCRAGGTGGGAGGCGAGCGAGGCCGTACCGATGGCGCTCCTCCTTTCGCACTGCGCAAGTAGTGACGATCCCCTCCCTACACCCTCTCTTCCTGGCATGAGAGAGGGTCCTYGTCTTCGCCGCSGCCTCCATTTCCCATCAGTACCATCTATCCCTAATTCTATCGCTATCGACTCCACCTTAACCGCTTCGCCCTTCGCCCGAGTCCCTCCCGCTGTCGCGAGCGATCCTATCATCTCCTCCACTCTTGCCAGCCACCCTCATCTTTTCCGCATTTCCTCGCCATTCAACCTCAAAGCCATCCGCCTCCTCCTCCGCCCTCACCCTAATCGCCCCCTCRTTGAGTCGGTCCTCCACGGGCTCAAATTCGGCTTTTGGCCAGGCCACTCCGGCGATTTCTCTTCGTGTCGMTCGATCTTCCCRGACCTGGAGGAGGACGACTACGACTTCCTYGCGGAGGTCGCGCAGAAGGAGTTCGACRAGGGATGCCTGTCCGAGCACTTCCCCTCCCTCCTCCCGGGGATGCTCGTCTCACCGTCGTACGTGGTCAACGTCCCAGGGAGGAAGCGTCGCCAAGTAGTCGACCAGTCGGCCTCAGGTCTCAACGACGGAATTACCCGAGCCGACGCCAAAACCGCCTACGACACCATCGCCGAGCTCGGCGCACTYTTCCGCCACCTCGCTCACAAGTCRACCTCGTCCTTCCCTCTYGGCCAGCTCTGGAAGTCGGACGTCTCTCGAGCCTTTCGCAACATTCCCGTCGCCAAGGAGTGGCARATCAAGCAGGTCCACCGAGTCCGCCTCTCGAACGCTCACGGAGGAAAGGTCTTCGTCTTCACCGTTGATCAACGCTTAATCCTAGGAGGTCGCCTCTCGCCCCGCATCTGGTGCACGGTCATCAAYCTCATCATGTGGGGTGCTCGCTATCATCTATCCCTCTCCTTCGCCTACATCTTYGTCGACGACGCCTTCTCCTTCGATACCTCCGGCGTCATGGTCACCGTYGTGCATCCAAAATCCAAGGAGGAGCTCGTTGTACCAATGGAGCAGGCCAAGGTGCTACTGTGTTGGACGTTCTGCGGCGTACCCTGGGAGATCAAGAAGCAGGTCCACTCCRACTCAGCGCTYRAAATCCTCGGTTGTTGGGTCGACGCTCGGTCGCAGTCGGTCACGCTCGCACAAGAGAARAAGGAGGATTTCGCCGCTTCCATCTCCGACTTCCTCTCGTCCCTCTCCCCACCCCTCATCGACTGGCAACGACTCGCGGGATACGCGCAGTGGGCTTGCTACACCGTTCCGATCGCCAAGTTCGCCCTCAAGCCCCTCTACCTCAAGATGGCGGACAAGTCGCACCGAAACGCCCCCGTCCCCGTCAACAAGGAGGTCAAAACCAACCTTCGCTGGTTCGCCGAGACGATTCTCGCTTCGCCTCCCCTCTACTTCCTCGACCCGCGCCTCGACGAGTGGAAACGACAAGACGCGGATGTYGTCTACTACACCGACGCCTGCCTYGTCAGTAATAATGGCACATCCGGGCTTGGCTTCTGGACGCGCTCAGCTCTCGGCATGTTCCTCGACTACTACCATCGCGCTCGCTCGCCTTTTGTCGACATCCAACTCGCAGAAGCGCTCGCCGTCATCTCAGCCATCTGCCATGCCATGGCGAGGACCCCTCGTCCTCGTCGCGTGCTCGTCTACACCGACTCGGCTCCTTCGGTCTACGCCTTCGACGCCGGTCGAGGCTCGAGCTCGCTAATCGAGCTGGTGGGCGCACCTACGAGAAGATGGAAGCGGCAGGAATCGACCTTCGCATCAAGCACGTAGCAGGATCGTCCAACACCCGCGCCGACCAGCTCTCTCGACTTCATCCCTCCGAGCTCGTCTCCTCCTTCCCTACTCTCACCTCGTTTGCTCCTCCCACCTGGGCGTTGGGAGGAGAGAAGCAATGAGCTCTTCGGGTCGAGGARAGGSGCGTCTYGCTTCTACCGCCTCTTCCTCCCGYCCCCCTCGAAGCCCTCCCCTCTCCCTCTCCGCCCTCGCCRACCTTYGCTCCTCTCTCATCCTCAACGCTGTTGAGCCCTCAACTCGTCGCGGCTACGCTTCTTCCATCAAACACTGGTCCGCCTTCCTCATYRCCTACGACTTCCCTCCCACGCCMACGGTCGAATCCCTCTCCCTCTTCGTCGCCTTCCTCTCGACTCRAGTCAAAGCGGTCAACAAGGTGCTCTCGGCGCTCGCTCATCACCTTYGCCCGTCAATGCCATCGTGGGATTCCRTTCGCTACCACCCTCTGGTCGAAGCTGCGGTGCAGGGATCGAAGAAGTCGAACTCGTCGCCGACTAAGCGTGCTCGGCCACTTCGCCCACCGGAACTCGCTCAGCTCGTCTCCACCGCCATCTCCTCGAATTCCTACAACGACCTCCTCGTCGCCGTCATCGCCACGCTTGGCTTCACCGGAGTCATGCGCCTCGGAGAGCTCACCGAACCTCAGCACCGAGGCGACCGTTCGGAGCGCAAGATCTGCCTGCGAGAGGGAGCCATCCTCGAGCACGACCGCCTCTTCCAGTTCAACCTACGCACGCACAAGGGCGACAGGGAGCATAAGGGATCTGTYGTTGTCATYGTGGGCGARAACTCGACGTCCGACTTCAACGCCATCAAGCTCGTCGAGGCGTACCTCTTCCTCCGCGACGCTCGCCATGGTCCTTCCGGTCGCCTTCTCCTTCGCTACGACGGCTCGCCTCCCCCTCGGCACTGGTTCGTCGACCGCCTCGTCGCCGCCGCCCCAGGAGCAACAGGCCACTCGCTCCGAGCAGGAGGCGCCACCTTTCTCGCCTCTCGAGGAGTACCAGGCGAGCTGATCAAGAGGATGGGTCGGTGGAGCTCGTCRAGCTGGGAGTCCTACATCCGCAACACTCCTTCCCTCGCCGCCGCCCTTCAGCGTCAAGCCCTTCGAGCGGCTCCTCCCATCCCCGCCGTCGACCGAGCCTAACAGCTCTTCTCCATCACATTTCGACTCCATCACCACTCTCACTCTTCCTTACCGGCATYGTCTTCATGTTCTACGCCCACAAAATGTTCAGCTGGGACCAGTTTGGTCTCGTTTTGCGCTACTCAAAGGCCGAACGGTGCTCGGTGTGAGAACCCTCTTCGCCGAGCGCCAACCTTTTTCTCGCGCTGTCCCGCCCCTCACTCCCGCGGTCTTCCCGCTGAGCCTCCGCACAAAGGTGTAGCCACCACAATATGACGCCCTTCCCTACCTGTCTACCAAGGACAGCGCCCTGCGATCTGGCCCAAAGTGTCCATCTCGGACCGTGTCCCTTCGCCGAGGCAGTGCGAGAGCTGCGCAGAGCGTACAAACTTGGCCCTCCATCTGATTGATGGAAGCAACACAGCGTAATTGGAAGACCTCCTAGGCATCCAGCTGAAGGCCGACCTGCACTGCACTGCAGCAGGCCATCCTTTCAGCAAGGAGCCTCGCGGACCGTTCCAGCTCCAAGTCGTGTCCTGATGCACTTCAGAGCCTGTGACAAGTCTCCGAGAGTAGCTTCCGGACAATTGACCTCAGTTGCAGGAGCTACACCGGCTCCCGAAGCTCGAAGAACCCGACCTCGGCGCTCTCTGAGGCTGTCGTCGCGGCGTTGCCCGCCGATGGAGCAGCGTGAGAATCTGTTAGTCTACGAAAGGCAGCCAAGACGGCACCGAGTCGAGTGGTTCGATCTGACGCATTCGCAGTCTCGTAGCCGCGAATGACCCAGCTTACCGTCGTCGCGCTCCTGCAAGCGTCTGACTCTGAGCGCCTCGGCGAGACTGGGTGGTGAGCTGCTCGGCTCGGCGCACGAACGCAACTATACTCTGCAGACATCAGAGCTCCTCCGCCGGTCTTCACCGGCGAGTGAGGCTGTGAAACGGGCAGCCACGCGCGAGCGGCGAGCTCATGCTGAGGAGTCACGGAGCCGTGCGAATCTCGACTCGTCTTTGGCTGCGACTTGGTAGAGGATGGGCGGGATCAGAAGACACTGTAAGGCTCTGTAGTATGCTACAGAGCACCACCCGTGAGCTGCACCCCCCTCGCTCCCCAGCTGAGAGACAAGCCGAGTGAGTTGAGCAAGCGGAAGAACAGTCTGTAGCGCAAGCACGACTGTCCCCTAGGTGCAGAGGGAGCCTTGCCATAGCGAAGCGCTCTCTCGCACCAGCTGCCTGCCGAAGCGCCACCCTCGGCCGAGTCGAGAACAAGGCGAGGTGAATGGAGGAGGGGAGAGGGAAGGCCGGGGTTGAGAGGGAGGTGAGGAGAGTTGAGTGAGGGGGTGAGGAGTGTCGGAGCTTTGCTTGGAGTGTAAAAAGGCCTTTAATCTGTCCTTGACAGCTCAAAGGAGCTGTCACTTTACACAGCAAGCAATCAGCAGCTTCGACAGCTCGGCGCTCGACGCGCTGCCTGCGCTGCCGTCTTCATCGCGGCTCGACACGCAGTGTAGCTGTGGTCCCAGCGAGTGCGCCCCTCAAAAAGCGCTCTAGCTTAGTAACACCATCAGAGGTGTCTGCAAGGCCGCCCAATACCTCAAGACGACCAGCTCCCATCGCCGAAGTCGCAGACTCGGGCAATTCGAAGCAGGTGTGTGCAATTGGAGACCCTTCTGGTCGATGTAGCACTTACTGTGTTTGTAGCACAGGATACAGCCTCCGGTCCACCAGGGGTCAACCCGGCCAAGCGTCTCCGCCGAGCCCCACCCTGCCTCGGCGTTGGCCCTTTCCCTGCGTCGTGAGATCTCTTTTGGTCCGCCCCCATCATTTGGTCAGCTGCAACAACAACTTGCTCACCAGCTGCAGAAAAGCGCGCTCGCGAGCTTCACTGAGTCGGAGGCGAGCCGCGAGCTGAAGCCGAGGCGTGGGATTCGAGCGCCGGGACGTCAAAGCAGTCCTCTCAACATCCGGCAGCGATGAGACGTTAGAGTGAAGCTTCGAAGCGCTCGAGCTGCAGCGCCAGCTCGCTCTCAAGCAAGCCGGCGTCCTCAGCAAATCTCGGTGCCCATCTGTCCTAGCGCGGTGAGTTCGTGTGAGACTGCAGCAGATACGCCGGCCGTGTCTTTGGATGGCGGGGATTCTGCCAAAGCGCACGTGACACTCCCACAGGTCTTCAAGACCTGCAGAAGTCACCAGCAGCTCTGGCTCGGCGCTCGTCGGCGTCCGGCTCGATCTACTCGACTTTGAACAATAGCAATCCCCAATGAGTCTTTTCGTGAACGACACGACAGCATCAATGAGAGCTACCCGCGGGTCTCTCTGACCCGCAAGCGCACTCGGAGGTCCGCCCGCTCAACCAGACTCCACCACTGACTTCGGTTGCGCGGCGGCTCGGCGAGGCGTTCTATGCTGCTCTAATTGCTTTGACCTAGCCCAGCTACGGAAGGCTTTGCATCGCAACTAACCCACTAGCATTGCTTGGTGGGAGATGGTGCAAAGTGGCCTGCAGAGCGGGAGAGACGCGGGACAGCTCAGCGCGGCGGCGATATTGTAGTCCTCTGATCGAGCTTGTACAGGGTGCAGGCGAGGTAGACCGAGCAGCCTAAGGTGCTGCAGTACGCTACAGACCCTCAGCACCGCGCCCTGCTCTCTTCACCCTGCGACCGAGATTGAGCGAGATGAGTCGAGATGAAGCGAGCGAGTCGAGCCTGCAAGCGCGAGAGCAGTCTGTAGCCCTACGACAAATAGACCAGGTGCAGAGGGCGCGCCACAGCAGTGCAGAACCCCCTCACACCATCCACCCGTCGATGCGCCGCGCTGAACCGAGTTGAGCTGAAAGGGAGGTGAGTGGAGGAGGGAGAGAGGCGAAGGCGAGCTCGAGGGGGATGTGAGCAGGCCGAATGAGGGGTGAAGTGTACTTTGAGATGCTTGAGTGTTTGGGAGTGGTTAATGGAGCTGTGCGTAATAGCTTGGAGCGCCTGTACCCTCTCAGCGCGAGGGAGCAGCCTCTTCGCCCAGCTCGGCGATAGCTCTCCCCATGCTACTCCTTCGCAAGCTGCAACGCTCCAACAAGCCCCTGAGATGGTATAGAAACGAGCATTACACTCTAGCGTGCAAACGACACTGCCTACTTCTCTCCCAGCGACGCGACGAAAGCCATGGCCTTCTCCTTGACGGTCTCGACTCCCGCCTCGTCTCCCTGCTCCTTCTCGTACGCCAGCCACTTCTTGAAGACCGACTTGCCCTTCTCTAGTAGCGTGACAAGAGACAGGGTCAGCGTCCTGCTCGACCTCGGCGCGAATAGAAGAGGCAATCTCACTGCTCGACAGCCGACTAGCCAGCATCCTCTCGAACAAGCCGCGGACACCCGTCACGTTCTGCTGCTTGATCTCCTGGTCAACGTAGACGAACCACAGGTCCAATCGCTTGGGGTAGGAGTCCATGATGCCCTCGAAGATGGTGCGGCCGCGCTCAGCATCGCCGAGCTTGAACTCGAGGAGGGCGAATTGGGTGATGGTCTTGACGTCTGTGGTGGCAAAGGGTGGAGTGAAGGGAGCGGGAGGACGAGGATGGGAGGGAAGCGAAGGAAGAGGGGCAGAAATTGAGAGGGGAAAGGTCAGCTCGGCGCACGAAAAGCCGACCAAGGGCGTCAAGACTCACGCTTCCGCTTCTCCAGACTCTTCAGACTCCTCGGTAGCAGGTCGCGCGCCTCATTTGGCCGTCCCTGGGTCAGGTAGAACTGGCCAAACAGGGTCCACGCCTTTGAGCTCTGGCCAAACTTCTTGACGAGCTTCTTGAAGAGCTCCTCCTCGGCCTGTGTTGAACAGCGAAGGTCAGCACACGACCCGAGAAGTCAGATCGAACGGGGAACTCACCTCGAACTTGTTTGAACGGTGGTAAATGTCGGCCATCCTCAGGTAGACCGTCTTGGCGTCGTTCGACTGGACTGCCTCCTTGAACAGCTCCTCCGTTGTCGACTCGTCTCCGTACGCGTTCTCCAAGTTGAGCAGCGCGACCCAAACGTTGAGCTTCTCCTGCTCCTCGCGGAAGTTGATGGCGCTCAGTGCCCTCCGTCCGGTCTTGCGAGCCTGATCGAGCTGCGAGAGGCCGACGTAGAAGGCGATGAACTGGATCCAGAGGTACGAGGAGTTGGGGGAGCCGAGGAGGAGACGTTCAAAGTCGGCGACGGATTTCGGTGCTTGCGAATCGAGGTCGCCGGTTTGGTCGTCGAGGGTCGAGAGGTCGGCCTTGCGCTTCTCGGTGGGCTCCTCAACGGCGGCGACGGTCTCCTCCTCCTCATCGTCGGAGTCAGATTCGGCCTCCTCGGCGACGGGGACCTCCTCCTCATCCTCCTCTCCGCGCCAGTTGAAGCCACTCGAGACGGCGAGAGGGGCGGCCTTGACGGGCTTGGCGAGGGCGGGGAGCTTGCTGGTGGAAGCAACGGGGGTCTGCAGTACGATGAAAGTCAGCGCGAATTCTTCTGAGTCGCAGGATAGCACTCACCTCATCCTCCATCTCGACATCCTCGTCCTCCGAGCCGCCGTCGAACTCGATTCCGTTGACGTCGATCTCCTCATCCTCGTCCTCGTCCTCATCATCGTCATCTCCCGACATCAGCTCATCCTCATCCTCATCCTCATCCTCGTCGTCCTCCTCATCATCATCGCTCTCCTCGTCGGCGCCGGCAGGGAACAGGCTCTTCTTCAGGCCGAGCGAGATCTTGCGTGTCTCGACGTTGACATCCAGGATGACCGCCTTGACCTGCTTGCCCGCACGAACGAACTCGGTCCATGCCGTTCCCTCATCGTCGGTGACCTTGGACTTGTGGCACAGACCGTTGATGCCGGCTCCGTCGATGCGGATGAAGGCGCCGTAGGTCTCGACCTTTTGGATCGTTCCCTTGACGACTTGGCCCTTGACGAGGGTGGAAAGGTCGAAGTCGGCGGCCTTGACGGCGGCGTTCTTGCGGAGGGAAAGCTCGACTTGGTTCTGGATCTTGTCGACGCTGTGGAGCGGAGCGAGGTTAGCGGGAGACAAGGCCGGAGTAGGAGGAGACAAGACGTACGCAGTGATCTTGCCCTCGACGAGCTGACCAATGGCGAAGCGAGGCTTCCACTCCTTGACGTACTCGTCGAACAGTTCCTGTGCGAGAGCGAGAAGTCAGCTTCCATCGCTCGGTGAGAGATCAATATAACTCACCTTAATCTGCACACGAGCGGTGACCTCAGAGCTGAGCGAGACAAACAATCCATGGTTGGCAATGTTCTTGACGAATCCGCGAATCTTCTGTCCAGGCTTGACGTCCTCGAAGGTCGAAACGGCGGGGTCCTTGGCGGTGACGCCCTCTTGCAGCCTCGAAGGACGGAGGGAGAGGTCGACCCTGCGGTGCTCAGCGTCAACCGAGAGGACGTAGCACTGAACGTGGGCGCCCATGGCGACATCGGGGGACTGGAGCTGGTCGTAGTCGTCCGAGATCTCGGAACGCTCGACGCGACCGCGAACGGAGCGCGAAAGCTGGACGAGAAGGCCGGTGGGAACCTTGCCGCAGATCCTACCGGGGATGGTCTGACCCGCGGCGAGCGACTCAAAGTTGAGGAGCGAGACTTGCGGCTCGGCGGCGGAGGCATCGGCGTCGGTCTTCTTGGCCTTGGAGGGGACGAGACCGACGATGACGAGGCCCTTGTCGGCGTTCTTGGATACGACGACGAGGTCCTCGATGGTCTGTCCCTTGACGAGATCGGCGCGGAGGGACTCGACGTCGGTACGGCGGTGGCGGGCGAGGGTCGAGTAGGAGATGAGGGCCTTGACCTTGGAGGGGAGGAGGGAGAGGACGAGATTGCTGTCGTGCATGGCGGCGACGGTTCCCGAGAGGACGTTGCCGATGGAGATCTCGGCAAAGGCGTCGGTGGGAGCGGCGAAGGAGGCGGTAGCTTGACGAGCAGAGGCGACGAGCTTGCCGGTGGCCTGGTCGACGTTGATGATGCGGACGGGGATGACCTTGCCGACGGCGAAGAGGAGGGAGAGGTTGGCGGTGTAGCCCTCGCTGTGAGATGTGTGAGGTTAGCGCGGGGGAGACGAGTCGAGCGAGAGGGCAGCACTCACGCAGCCTCGCCAGCGGGAATGATGGCGCGCATGCCGCCGAAGAAATCGACGAGGACGGCCTTGTCGAGGACCTTGGAGACGGTACCGTGGGTGATGACTCCAACCTTGGCGTCGGCGAGGCTAGCGACGATGGGGAACTCGCTCTCGATGAGCTGCTTCTTGAGGGTGAGGGCGACTCGGTTCTTGACGGGATCGACCGAGTAGATGCGAGCCTTGACGTTGGCGCCGGCCTTGAACTTCTTCTCGGGGTGCTTGAGCCTGATGTCCGAGTAGTGCATGGGCCAGACGACTCCATCGACGTTGCCTGAGATGGAGACGAAGAGGGCGTTGTCACCGAGGCGCTTGACCGTTCCCTTGATGATCTCGCCGACCTTGACGTCTGAGACGCGGAGGAAGGATTGCTCGAGGATGGTGGGTTGAAGGGAGAGCTGTACGAGACCGTCGAGGGCGGAGAAGCCGATGACACGGGCACGGTGGATCGTACCGACCTTCCAGGGGCCCGCCTTGGGAATGGTGTTGAGGTGGTCGTCCGTTATCCGCGAGATCTGCAGTAGATGGGAGGGTGAGCGAGCGGTCTCTCACGCTGGAGCTCGGCTACTCACGTGAACGAAAGCGACGACGGTAGCCTCGCCTTCCTGGACCTCGCAAGTAAGTCCCCACTCATCATCCATGCGCACGACCTTGACCTGGTCGATGATCCTGCCGACGGGGAACGCCTTCTCCAACTCCTCCTCCTCTCCAGGGACCTTAGCGACACCCATCTCGAGCACATGCTTGCTCAAGCTGAGCGAGAACTTCTTGGGTGTGCTACCGATGGAATCCCACATGACCCGGGCCTTGACCTTCTGGCCGACCTTGAAGTCGGTTTCGGGGTCGAGGCCGTTGAGGTGGAAGAGGTCGATGGTGCCGTCAAAGTAGCCAAAGAATTTGACGTTGAGGCCGGAGGAGAGGACGGCGGTGACGAGGGCGGTGACAAGAGTGGAGGGGAGGATAGAGCTGATGGAAGCGGCGGAGGCGAGCTGTAGAGGGCGGACAAGTTAGCTCGAGGGAAGCTGTCAGAGCGAAGTGCGAGGACTCACAGATGAACCGACCACCTCGGCGCGGCCGACGGTAACGTTGCAAGTGCGGCCGTTCTCGCTGACGTCCTTGATGCGGCAGGCGACGAGCTGACCGACTTCTAACCGAGTAGGCTGGAGGCGCTTGGCCTCCTTGAAGGGAAGGAAAGAGGTGAGGGAGGGGAGGCCGAGGGAGAGGATGTAGCCGTGGTCCTCGACGGACTTGACGGACCCGGTGAGGGTCTGTTGGGGGGAGACGATGGGTCAGCGACGTCTCGAAGAGGTATAGAGAACTCGACAACTCACGAAACCAGCCTTGAGGTCGCCCTTGGCGACGCCCTCGTTGACCTTCTCGGGCTCGAGACTGAGCTCGATCCTACGCGACGCCCTGACGTTCTCATCTCCCTCCCTTCCACCGAGCTTGGCCTTAGAGTCGGACGACTTGCTAGCCATAACGATGGCCGGCACCCAATCGCCCTCCTTGAACAACGAGGCAAGGCCAGGCAGACCCGAGCTCTTCTTGCCCGTGCTCGAACCCTCCTCATCGCTTGATTCCTCCTCCTCTTCCCCAGACTCCTCCTCGTCGGATGAATCTCCAGACGCTTCCAAGCGAGCGGTGTACTCGGGCGAGATGTTGGTGATGGGGATGTGGGCGAGGAGTTGGTTGGGCAGGGAGACGACGAGCTCGAGAGCGCGGACGAGGATGATTTGGGCGAGGACCTTGGTGCCAGGGACGAGACGCTGTGTTGGACAGTGATTGAGTTAGCGACGAGTACCGAACTAAAGCTCAGGTGATGCTGGCGAGGTGCGGAGGGGAAAGCCGAGCACGGCGCCGCTCAGCTTCCAGAGGTGACCGAAGCTCAGAGATGGCAGAGAGGTGTATCACGATGTAGCTCCAGTCCGCCTTTTCCCCCGCGGCCTGTTACGCGCCCTCTCCCAGCTCCCTACAGCTCCAATGCGTCTTTTCCAAGAAAGTTACGAGAGCTCACCTTGTAGTTGAGGTGCTCTACGCGGAAGGCATCCTTGGGGAGGACATTCTTCTCCTTGATAGCGCCCTGTAGCGCACGCTCCAACTTGCGACGCTTGGCCTTGCTCTTGTCCTTGACGACCTCCGTGTTGAGCGTCAATTCCTGCGAAGGGCCGAAAGTGAGCGCCGGTCAGCGCCAATCGAGCTGAAGCTGTAGGGCGACAGGTTCACGTACATCCTCTTCATCCCTGGCCTCTTTTTCGCCCTCGAGCTGAGCCTCGTAGACCTCGACTTGGGTCAAATTCGTTCCTCCTCCGCGAGGGAAGTCAATCTCTTCGGGCGCGTTCAAGATGGAAGCGACTACGGCGGGCTTCTCGGCGGGCTGAGCTGCAGCAGGAGCAGCCTTGTCATCCTCTGCCTTGCGCTTGGTGCCAGTCGATCCTGTAGGAACGCAGGGCTTCTTGCTAGCTGGCGAGGAAGTGGGAGGGGCGGCGGAGCGAGGAGTGAAGGGCTTCTTGGTGTCTGTAGCCTTGTAGGGCTTCTTGGCAGCTGTTGGACCGTGTGCTGAAGTAGTGCGAGTCTTGCCTCCGCCGTTGATCGCCATTGTCGTGCTACAGAGCCGGACGAGAAATGTGGAGGAAGTCAACAAGCTTCAACTTTAGGCGAGAGCTCGTTGCGCTTCGGCCATAATCTCGAGTCGGCTTTGTCGACAGATTGACGTACAGAAACGATTCTTTGCTGCTCCTGCACCATTCGCGCTGCCTACCAAACCCTTGCAGCCCCGTGAACAGTCCTCCTTATCCTGCTCGGCGCTGCTTTCGACTCGCAGCCAGGCTTGACTGAACACTTCTCATCGCTCTTGGAATACATGCCGCCACTCTGGTGAGCCTAGCTCGGCGATGCGAGTATAGGTGCTCGTGGGCTCGACGCTTCGCCCCGAGTCGTCGGCGCCGAAGAAGGGAGAGGAGTCTTCCTCGATTTAGGCTGCTTGCTCGCGTGCAGTCGGTCCATATTGCATGATAGTACTCAATATCTCGCTGCTTTGTACTCCGAGCTGCTCAAGAGCTCGCACCCTCCCTCGTTGTCGACTGTCTTCGCCGAGTGACTTTCTCCCTCTCTCCTTCCCACCTCATCTTGCTCTCTTGCTTCGACTGCCATCTACAGGTGCACCATCTTTCACCGAGTGGCCCTTACACTAGCACTCACTACACGACCCGCCGCTGCTGCTTGGGCCCTCCGCACGTCCCGCGTCTGCAACCACTCGAGTACGGGTTTCCAGTTCTGCTGCAAGCGTTACAGCATCCTGACTATTCCGGTATACTACAGCATGTCTGGTCAACCGCCCTCACGTCCTCCGCCCGCGCCACCTGGTCGCTCGTATGCGCGCCGAGCGCCTCCCCTGCCTCCCCTGCAGTCCGCCAATGTGGCAGGCCAAGCTACCGGTCAAGCTGTGACACTCAACAACGGTCTAGCAAGAGCTCCCATCAATATTACTGGCCGAGCTGCGGCTCGAACATCCACCTCGAGTCCGTTCAACCTCGCCGTGCGTTCCGCCGGCGCTCGCGCTTCCAATGGACAGGGCTCGCAGACGACGCCCTCGGGAGCTGCCGGAGCCGCCGCTTCTGGTACAGTCTCTGCTACTGGGCCTGCGCCGCTGCGGCTTCAAGGGCGGAGCTCGTGGTTCTCGTCGGCGGTTAGGGCCAGCGGAGTCGGCTCGGCGTCGAGCGCAGGTCCAGGCGAGTTCTTTCGGCGGTCGACTTGTAGCACTGTCGTTGTCAGAAATCGAGACTAACATGAGCTCGTATCAACTCACAGCTCAAAGCAACTCGACGCCATCTGATCGCTGGACTTTCGACCTCGGCGATCCCGGTCGCAGCTCCTCCATCTACAAGCCGCGTCAAGCAAAGTCCGAGAAGGACAGAACAGCCCATCTCGCTCGCCGCGCTGCTGGTAAGCCTGCTCGCCGAAGTCGAAGCCGCCCGAACCTCGGCTGACCCTCCCCGACCGACAGCCCTTCGGCGCTCGCGCAACGCCCTCGACGTTCGCCTCGTCTTCCCTCGGCATACTGGACACGACCTCTAGCTCTGATCCAATTCTGCCCTCCTTAAGGACGCCTCGCCCTACTTCACCACCCTCCTCGAGAGCAATTTCGCCGAAACCTTGACCACCTCTTCTTCGAAACGCCGTCGCGTCAACGATACAGAAGCCTCGAGGCTCAAAGGGGAAGGAGAAGGAGTTGAGTGCTGGACCGGAGCGAGAGCTGGAGCCGAGGGAGTTCGACGACTCGGACGACGAAGCCGACGAAGCCATCGCCGCTCACTTCCCCGAACCCGCCAACGACGACTCCGCGGCGCTCTACCACGAGATCGCACTCCCCCAGGCCTGCTACGCCACCTTCGAAGCCGTCCTCTCCTACGTCACCACCGGCTACATCGAGTTGGCTCCCCTCTCCTCGACCGTCTCGGCCGACGAGCGCTCCGTCACTCGCGCCATACGTCTCGCCGACAACCCTCTCCTCCCTCTCCCCGCTTCCCCTAAATCAATCTACCGCCTCGCCCACCTGCTCGAGCTCCCTGACCTCGAAGCCCTCGCCCTCGCCGACATCGACAAGCAGCTCACCGCCGAGTCGGTCGCTCAAGTGCTCTTTTCGGACGTCTCCCTTGCCTACGATGCGGTCAAGGAGATGGCGCTCGGATACGCTGCGAAGCATTGGAATGCGGTGCAGAAGAGCGAGGGAATGCAGGAGGTGCAGAAGCAGGTAGAGGAGAATGAGGCGCCCGAGTTTGGCAAACTCGCGTTCGAGCTGTTGATGAAGGTCGGCAAAGGACAGCAGCAGCAGCAGCCGGATCAGGCGAGGCAGTCGAGGAACACGGATCAGAGGCTATCCGGAATCCTTTTCGACAGCTCGAGTGACGAGCACTCGGAGGAGCTGGCCTACCACAATCCGAGGACCATAGCGCGCCAAGTCGCCGGTGCTGGGGGCCAGTCGTGATGAAGGACTGGATCTGTAAGAATAGTGACGCTTTTTGTACCTACTACATGCTTCCCGGCCGAGCGAGCAGCGAGCAGCCGACCCGATCTCGCAGACCGAGCGACAAGCACGCCGTTGCGACTCCTGGGACCAGAGAAGGCTAAGAAGGAAGTTGCAGAAGCTCCAGGATAGTCATCATGTCAGCTGACTCTAGTACTCTATTGGGTAGTGGTGCAACACTCGCTTCTCGCTGTCCTCGAGCCTCAACGACGAACCAAGGAGGCGAATGATATCGACGAGAGTGCTCAATCATCACAGGCGAAGTACCCAGAGCTCCTTCTCGCACAGGGCGACCACTGCGACCCTCCCATCCTCGCCCAGAACTCCTCCAACGCCGACCAGCGCGCCCGAGCTTGGCCCACCTACTCGCAATACCATCTGCACGCCCTTCGTTCCCTTCGGATCCTCCGGCCTACAGTAGACGAACAAGTTCCCAGCTCCCGACCTAGTTCCTCCCGCCGGCGATGCGAGGGAGAAGCTCGAAGGAGCATCGAAAGCAAAGACTGCTCGGTCGGCGAGGTGGTGGATGAAAGAGGCGTCTTTTTTGGTGGCGAGGACGAAGGCGAGGGCGGGGAAGGTGGAGGTGTGGGTCCAGGTGTAGGTGGAGGAGGCGAGAGAAGGAGGGGCGAAGAGAAGGCCGTCGACGTCGTGCTTGATGGTGATGGAGGCGTCGGGGGTGTTGGTCGAGGTGGAGGAGAGAGGAAGGGGTGTCGAGAGGAGGGAGTAAGGGATGGTAGGGTGCGGTCGTACGAGACGAGGCGAGGGAGTGAGGGCGTTCTCGACCCAAGTGACGATGAGCGGTCGACCCGAATCTCCGTCGACCTCGACGTCAATCTCCTCTCCAATCAAGCTCGTCGGCACGCCATGTCCGAGTCCATCCCCATCCACCTCGGCCGTTGCTCCTCCGTCCACGAGTCCCTTCGTCCACTGCTCCATGTTCTCCGAGATCTTGGCCAACTCAGACGGATCGAGCGTCTCGACGACATGCTCGAGCTCCTGCTCGTCCTGCTCCGTCGTCAGCTCCGTGATCTTGGGTGCTCCCGTATCCTCCACCATTGAAGGCGCCGTCAACGCGAAGACATCGGTCCATTTGGCGCCGGCTTTGGCCTTCTCGAGGTGCAGACTGAGGAGACCAAACGTCGAATCCCGTCCCTCGGCCTCGCGGTCGAAAGTCCATACACTCGTGTGAGGGTCGATCGAGTCCCACAGCTTCTTGTGCGAGACGTGAGGGAGTGTCGAGCGAGTTGAGGAAGGGGCGAGGGCGGAAGCGGCAGAGCCGATGTGGAGAGTGAGAAATTGGCGGGAGAAGGTGATGCGTATGGAGGAGGTCGGCGTGTCCGAGGGAAGGGCAAAGACGACGGTGAGAGAGTCGGGGTCTTGCGTCCAGGAGAAAGGAGGTGGACGAGGGATGGGTGGGCCAGCGGGCTCGGGAGTGGCTCCGCTGGGAGTGGTCGAGGAAGGGCGAGTCGGTGCCGAGGGTGTCGAAGGGCCTTCGGGGTTGGAGGTGAGGGAAGCGGGAGCACCGATGATGTACCTCTCCGCCTCGGCGTCGAAGGAGACGTAGTTCGGCAGATCGTGGGAGTGCAGGCGCCAGAGGACGTCGAGGTGCTTCGAGGCGGTCGCATCCTCCATGGGCACGTCCTCGCCTGCTGCAACGTTGGGCGCTCCGAGCGAGACAGAGAGGTACTCATACGCCGTAGTTGAGGGGATCTTGTGCCGCGCCGAGGCCGAGAGTCCTCCGCCGCTCGAGGAGAGGTTGGGAAGAGCCGAAGGGGCGACCTTGATGGGGATGGAAAGCAGGGCGAAGATCCCCTTGGCTCCCACCTCGTTGGCAGCATGCAGCCTGAACGGCAGTAGCTCGTCTCCTGCCTCGCTCGAGAGCTCATAAGTCTCCTCGATGCGGCCAATCCAGCTCGGGCTGCTCTTGTCGACCGAGATGAGGTAGATGCGACCTGTACCGTCCGAGATGGCCCAACGGAAAGGGGTGAGGGCGATGGCGTCGGGGTACTCGGGCACGCGAGTCGAGGAGGAGGAAGCGACGGGGGTGGGAAGCTCGACGAGCGAGTGGTAGGTGGGTGCTCCGCTCTGTAGGGTTGGCAGACGATTTGTTAGAGAGTTTCTGTGCCGCTGCAGCTCTGCCAGAAGCTCACCTGGCCCAGCTCAACCGCGACGACCTTGAGATCCGCATCAACATAAACCAGCTCTCCCGCCTTTCCCGCGCTCATGTGGTTGTGTCGCACCCTCGCCTGCACCTCGGTGAAAGCGAGACGAGCATGATCCGGCAACGAGCGGGTGCGAAAGCCAGCGTTGGGCAGCGGGAACAAGCTGATGGCGTCTGGCGAGGAAGGGACTTCGAGCTTGTACGATTCGAATTTGGGGTTGAGCAGGTCGCGCGAAGGGGTGAAAGACAATTTGTCGCCGGGTGGTGGTGGGATTGACATGTTGTAGAGGCGAGCACAGCGAGGAGATGGGAGAAGGGTAGCCTGCGGTTCTCGCTGCTTCGAAGTTCTGCATCGGTCTCGTCGAGCTGAAGCAAAGCAGGGACGAGGCTGCAGTATGTGCTGGTGTCTCTGAGCAGCTCCTCCGCTCCCTAGGCCGTGCTCGGCTCGGCGCTCTTCCCCCTTTCGATGAGTGCCCCACATCGCGCTTCGCTTCCTTTCCCTCAAGCCGAACGAGAGAACCGACGAGTGATAATGCAACATCAACAGCATACTTCAAACTTCACCTCTTACGACGAGCGAGCAGCGACATCCATCCTTCGACAGCAAAACGACTTCCTCGGCGCCGAGAACCTTCAACGCTTCAAGCGGGCACGATCTTCTTGTACAATCCCTCGAGCTCGGCCTGCGAGGTGACGATCCATTCCGACTCGAGCGCTTGACGAGCCGTGGCGCGTTGAGCTGGGTCGGGGGCGAGCAGGTGGGAGATGAGGCTGCGAGCTGCTCGGCGTTGTTCAGATCAGCCTTCTCCTTCTCCTTCTCGCTCGCAGCAAGACACAGCCAGATAGCTCCACTCACCGAGCCCATCCTCCGATCCAAACTTCAAGTGCTCAGGCAGCATCAACTCGCCCTCGACGACCGAACGACAGGTGTGCAGATCCTTCGAGTTGTTCTCAAAGTCCTCGCGGGCCGTTTCGCCAAACATGGAGAGGGCGGTAGCTCCTTGGGATTCGAGCGAGAGTTGGGATTCGGTGAGCCAGGCTTCGAAGGGGTGGCTTGTTGAGCAAGGCGAGGTCAGCGCGCGCCGAATAGAAGATGAGCGGGAGATGTAGACGGACCAGCCGGCGAGAAGCATGGCGAGGATGATGCCGAGGCTCCAGCAATCTGCACGCTTGCCGTCGTATCCTGTTGTTATCGGTCAGCGAGAAAGGAGAACGTAAGTAGCGAGCTTCGGCGCAAGGTAGGCAGGCGAAAGCCGAACCCCCGCGACGAGTCCAGAACGTCAGCTGCTCTGGAGCCATGTAGGTGATCGTTCCCTTGAGAGAGTTGAAGGCGTCGGACGCGAAACGAGCTTGACCAAAGTCGGCAAGAAGGACCTGTTGATGCGCTCTCACACCTCAGTCGCCGGCGCCGACTCGGCAGCAACGAGCAAACGCACCTTGGGGAAAGGGCCATGACCGGCGAGGATGACGTTCTCGAGCTTGAGATCCCTGTGCGCGATGTTCTTCTCTGTGTGGAGGTACTCGAGGCCGAGGAGGAGCTGGAAGAGGATCCACTTGGACTCGGCGCCGGAGAGCGTTCCCTGTTTGATGAGGTAGCCGAAGAGGTCGCCGCCGGAGACGCTGTGAGTAGTGTTGAAAAGTCAGCAGATGATTGCTAGATAATACTTGATAAGAGGTGGGAGAGGGCAACGGACAGCTGAAGGAAGATAGAGCTGCGAGCGAGGGAGACGTCAGCTTGAGCGAGCAGCCTTGAGAGCAGAGAACTCACACGTTGAGGTCCGAGATAACGACGTCCTCGACCTTGTTGATGTTGGGCTGTGAAGCGGGGGCGACGTGAGCTTTATGCGCTCAGCAGAAGAGCTACGACGGACAAACTCACGTGCGAGAGGTTCTTGAGGATGGCGACCTCGCGCTGCACGTTGGTGACGTTGTCTCCAACCATCTTCTTGCGCAATATCTTCTTACAGGCGACTTGCTTGAGCGTCTGTCGAGTGTTACGGCGTCGTCAGCTCTCCCCCAGTCCATCGTCGAGCCTGGCTTCAGACTCACCTTGACGTTCAAAGCGAGATGAACCACGCTGAATACTCCACTGCCAATCTTGCGATCGAAGACGAGGTAGTCGCCAATCCTCTCGGTCTTGCTCGATCCAGCACTTTGACTCTGAGCCTGACTAGCCGTCTCACGCCTCGGCTGGGAGAAGTGGAGGACTTGACCCGAGATGTCGACCTTGTCACCGTCGCAGAGGACGACGGTGGACTTGTGCACGCGACGGTCGTTGTGCATCGTGCCGTTGGTGGAGAGGTCCTCGAGGCAGACGAGGACGTCGCCCGTATCGGCTTCGAACTGCGAGAGAGAGAGCCGAGCGCCGAGAGGTTAGCTCGGTCTTAATCGAGAAGGGAGTGACCTACGGCGTAGATGCGGCAGTGCTTCGATGAGGTGGAAGGGTGATTGATAGTGTAGTCGCAGTGAGGAGAACGGCCGATCCAGAAGGAGGAAGCGAGCGAGAGGATGAGAGCTGCGAGTGGAAGAGAGCGAGAGTCAGCTGTCTCTAGGCGAACACGGAGCAGAGAGCTACAGGACTTGCCCCTCTTGCCCTTGATTTGATCTGTAGTGACGAAGCGAGCGCACTCTCCTGGGAAGCGAGTTGAAGGGAGCGAGTTGATGAGACGCGGCTTGCGAGGGGAAGGGGGCGAAGGGGAGTCGATCAAGACTCGTTTGCGTTGCAAGGCAGCAGTAGCAGGTGCTAGTCCTGTAGCTGAATCGCTGTAGGCGAGCATTAGAGCTGAGGCGAGCTGAAGAGGAGGTGGTGGTCAAAGGGAGAGAATGGAGAATCTCGATTGTCCTTGCAGCTGTGCACACGTGCAGGCTTGCCTTTCTGCTCATCTTCCTCTCGTTTGCACATGACTCAAAGCATACTGTACTCCTGCTGCTCAGATTACCCGTCTGGGCTCTCGCAGTGGTTAACTTGAGCAGGCCGGAGCCGGGTTGTCGTCCCGTCAAATTTGACGAGTCTGGAGTCGTCAGATTTGACGAGCGGCAGACGGCAGCTTCAAGCGTTCGCCGAGCCCAGTTCTTCGCATCCTACGTCTCACCTCGTTCCAGTCACTTCGACTTTCTGCCCCTTGACAGCCTACTCAGACCTACAGAGCTACAGCCTCACCTCCTCCGCCCAACTTCGAGCTCCCTCAGAAGCGCGTCAACGCGTTGAGAGAATCTCGCTTCTTTGGCTTCTCCTACAACCTCCGTCAGATGCGCTCTCTCACCATCCCAGTCTGCTTGCTATTAGCTGCTGGTCGACTACATGCTCGCCCACCAACAGAACCTCAGTCGGTGCTGAGTGCCGCCGGATTGCTRGAGCAGGCCGAGGGAGCGGAAGCCGAGGATCCGTCTCCTACAGCTCGAGGGGAGCAGGCGATGACCAAGGTGAGCTATATCGACCCTTGACTACCGCGCCCTGCTCACCCTAGCCTCCAACAGCACTACAATCCCTTCCCTGGCCGCCGCCAGGCCGCCGAGCTTCGCATGCCTGGAGGACTCGCCCGCGACATCGTTTCGAAGCGGATACATTCGCACAACGACTATTGGAGAGACGTACCGCTGTACACGGCTCTCTCGCATGGAGTGACGAGCGTGGAGGCCGACGTTTGGCTAAATCCGAAGGATGGGAGGCTCTATGTAGGGCTTCGATGGGCTTCATGCAGCTCGTTCAATCGCTGACAGGTCTCTTACATCCTTACGCACCATCCACTCCCACCCTCGCTGTCTCACCAACCTCGCTCATTCCCCAGGTCGGCCACTCGGTGTCCTCCCTCACCCGAGCTCGGACTTTCGACAAGCTCTACGTCTCCCAGCTCGTCGACCTACTCTCGAAGGCCAACCCTCGAGATGAGGAGACGCACTTCTTTAACGAGACCGACTACTGGACACCAAAGAATGAGCGGGAGAAGCGACGGAGCTGGACACCGTGAGCTCTCGCCGAGGTTGAAGCGCCGAGATCAGGTCGCCAATGCTTTTCGCTCTCTCCTAGGTACTGGGATGGGTCTTCTGAGCCTATACAGCTGCTCATCGACTTGGTGAGCTCTGTCGTCCGACATGAAGGGTCGACTTTCGCTGACCTCGGCGCTGGCTCCGCAGAAAACTCGAGGCGACGAGACCTATCGTGCCGTGCGGAAAGWGCTAGCACCGCTACGCCAGAAAGGATGGCTGACTACACGGCAGGGCGACGAGCTCTCAATTGGTGAGTGGGGTTCATCTCGCGGCAGCTGCTCGACTCGGTCTGACTCTCGGCTGTCGCAGGCGCTGTGACCATCATCCTCACTGGGAATGGCGCAAATCTAGACGTGMGATCTTACGTCTCTCAACTAGACGAGATCGACATGTTCATCGACGCTCGTTCGTGGCCCTCTTTCGGCTCAACCGCACTCGCCGAGCTGACCTCGCTCTTCTCCACCAGCACTTCTCGACCTCGACCCGGCATGGCTCACTCCCGAAGGCAAGAATCAGACATGGGATTCGCGCTGGGCACCATTGGCGTGAGCTGTCTCGCCTGTGGACGTTCATAGCTCGCCSAACTGACCTCCACTCTCGCCTCCTAGATCGGCTGCTTACTCATCCGCTACAAGCTGGAAGGGCGTCTTCCCGATCTCCTCYGCCGAGCACAATTCACTGCAGGTGCTGATCAAGGGAGCTCAAGCTCGTGCGTACATCTCGCTCGCCTTCCTCCCCTTCGTTTCGAGGCGCTCGTCGAGTCGCCGAGCAGCCCGCTAACCTCACGTCTCGGCTCCTTCCGCTCTCCACCCTCCCCGATCCTCCCGGACACGTTCAATGACTCTATATCCACTCTTCACACACGCCCAACACCTACAGGCGGCTTCGMAACTCGGCTCTGGTCGCCTCCTCGATGGCCGGTCTTCGCTCGAGARAGGGTCTGGAGGGAGCTGATCGAGCTGTGAGCTCTCGCGTCTTGCCTTCTGAGTCGAGTTGCTGCTKCCATCGGCCGTGGGAGCGTCGCAGGGCCGTAGCGTTGGCTTTGAAGCGGGATGGAGAGCAATGCCCAGCGCCGAAGAACGAAGGCTGACCTTCGCACACGTYCTTCCCTTCACCTCGCCGAACTCAATCTACTACACCGCTTGGTTTACGTGGCTCCCGTCTCCCCTCTCCCTGCTCGCACCTTTTCCCATCCCCTCGCCACCTCCTGCAGCGGCACCGACTGGCTCGACGCCGACGATCTGGCAGCGCTGGTCGCTTTCTAACTCTGACGCGGGATGCTCGGACTCTGCCGGTGCAGTACGCCTACTGTAGGGCATCTGAAGAGCTGTAGACATCTATTTGACCCCACCATATCTACGGCCTCGGCGCTACGTTCAACTTGCTCGCGGCTCTCACCTCGGACCCTGCTCGCGTCCCTCACCTCGACAGCATTGTCTATCAGCTCTATACCATTTCTAATCGTCTTCGCGCCACTCGTCTCTACTCCACAAATGCCCACAGCCCTCGACATGCTCCGTTTTCGGCCGTCTCCACTCCTTCCTCTCCCGCGCCTCCTGCTCAGCGAACCCCTTCTCCCTCGCTTCCCGGTCCTCTAAGCTCTCCTTCACCGCGTTCGTCTGTCCCGCTGCGAGCGAGAGATGGGCGATTCCGGGCGAGGAGGTGCAGTCGGGTGTGAGGCAGAGGGAGAAGGTGGGCGTTGGCGAGAGGAGGGTGGATGAGGTCGAGGAGGGCGTCGAACGAAGGGGAGAGATGAGGAGGGACTTGAAGTGCGAGAGGAGGAGATGACCGGTAGTTGGAGAGATGACAACGAGATCTCGCGACTTGAGAAAGCGAAGGAAGACCTCGTCCTCCTCGCCCGGCGCTCCTCCCGTACGCGCCGAGTCGTCGGTCGCCGGTAGTCCCGCCTCCTGCCGGACTCGCTCGACCTCCGTTCTGAATCCCACCATCTTCCTCCCCCAKCGCCTGCCCTCTCCCCCTCCCTCGGCCCCCGAGACGGGCACCTCCAGCTTGCCCTCTCGCTCCCACACCTCCCACCGATGCAAATATTCCTGCATCTTTAGTGCCGTCYTCTCCAAACTGTCCCTCAATCCCGCCWCAAACTCGYTGCTCCACATTCGGTGGATCTCGGCGGGGAGGGGGRAGAGGCCCATCGAGAGGCTGAGGAGAGTGGGCGTGGGAGGGAAGATGTGGACGTCGCGGATCATGAGCATCGGTGCTGAGAGTTGCTGTTGAGCCCAGGTCGCTGGTGGTGCCGAGGGAGCTGAGGTCGTAGCCCGAGCTGGTCGAGGGGCGGTAGCGTGGCCTGAGCGACCGGCGCGCTTCTTCTTCTCGGTGGTCGGAGGTGGAAAGGCGCCAGAGCCGGGACCGTCGGGTCCTGGAGCGGCGACAAAGGTGGGCCGCTCCTTCGAGATGCGACGCCAAGTGCGAATCGCCTCCTCGGCCCGCGAGGATGGTAGACCGGCGAGAACCTTGCCTGATGAAGAGGAACCAGAGGGGGCGAAGAAAGAGAGAGTCAAGGAGAAGAGGAGGAGGTGGCGAGGAGAATAAGGTATCAGTCAGCGATGGTCGTCGAGGAGAAGGCCACTCTCGAAAACTCACCGAGCCACCGCAAGCAGGCCTTAGCCGTCTCTTCACCCATCTCCCTACTGCGAGCTCGAGCGCTCTCTCTCTTTCCCCCCTCTCGTCTAGCTCTAGCTCCAAGTCCCCTCGAAAATGGCTGCACTAGAGCAAGATATGGAGCAATATCTCGTCAACTTGGAGGAAGGTTTCTACCAACAAGGTCTCGCTTCTGGTCTCCCTCACGGCCACCTCCACGGTCTCTTTGAAGGTCGCGCGCTCGGCAGGGAGAAGGGTTGGGAAATCTGGGAGGAAGTAGGATACTACCAAGGTACAGCCACTTTCTGGCGTGCTCTCCTCCTCGCTCAAGGCAAGAATAACCTCAGGTGCGTTCTCTCCTTCGCGCAACTTTCTCTCTCGGGCTGAGCTAATCCCGCTCGTATTGCCGCAGGGCTTACGCCAACCTCGAACAAGTGCTCCTCATGGTCGATTCCTTCCCCACCTTCAACGACTCCTCCTCACTCGACACCGAGCCCGCAGCCTCCTCTTCCTCCGACGTTGACATCCCCGCCCTCCTCACCTCCATTCGCTCCAAGTACCGCGCCGCCTGCGCTTCCCTCGGCGTCAGACCTCGTATGGTTGCTGCTAGTGCACCGGCCGAAGGTCAGGAGTCTATCAAGTCGGTGGGGATGAGTTTGTAACGAGGTCGCCGAGGCTCTCAAGGTGGGCTCCCTTTTGCCGTGTCTTGACGCTAGATATTCGAGGCTGACCTTCTACTCGACGCAGATCTACATTCGCGCTCCCTGCGCATCAGCAGCGCGCTACTATCAGCCGCCGAGCCGTCGTCGTCGAGCCTGTCGGCGTTCGATCCGAGCAAGACAGCCGGGGCCGGCGTTGGACGAGGCTGGCTTGCCTTGTCCAGTCAGTCGGTTCGAGGAAGCTGGTGTGCTGTTGTGATGGACCATGGCCTTCTTGGGCAGGAGGCGCTCTCAGGCTCGCGTTCAGCGGGGTTGAGTATCGGTACAGTGGACAGAGTCGTGGGTAGTGGAGGCCTTGCCGTTGATGTGGCATAAGTGATGCTATAGACCCGTCAATAGATGCTATCCACCCCATCAACAGCAGCTTTGGGTCTTTGCGAAGGGGAACGAGAGCTCGAGACATTGAGTTGTCGCCTCGGCGAGTCGTCTGGCAGCTCAACAGAACAGAGCAACAACTCGTTACACAGAACTTGTCAATAGTACAGTGAGCAGCCAATCCTCTCCGTGAGCCCCTGCCCTAGCCGGTTTTCGGAGTGCAGTTCTTTGCCAGGTCAACGCCGAGGGGCGAGGGCTGAGGATGAGTGAGACGGCTTCGGCCATTATTGCTCAGGTAAAGCTTCCATGATAGTTGTACGCACTTTAACAACCTAACGCACGCGTTGGAAGCATGGACGCCTTCTATAGCCCGGTTGCAATTTGCGAGAGCACCGCCGAGGCTTCGAGTCGTCGTTCTGTCCAGACGGATCTACAGAGCCAGGGCACTGATGGGATCATTCCACTTATAAAGACAACCTAGACCTCACACATCAATGGGCCAAGTTGAGACTGGCCATTGGGAGCGCCGAGGAGAGCAACTTGAACAGGTGGACTCTGGAGCGCCCTCCCCTGCCATCCGGCTACAACTCGTCCCCGGTCCATCCACACCAAGCAATTAGCATGTACCAAGTAGGATAATTGCCTCCCTAGCCGCTGAAGGAGTTGGCTGAGGTTTGGAAGTGTCCACCGAGGGTCCACCGAGGGCCAGAAAGCGCCGCCGGTACAGCAGCCTCTGGCGTCCGACTGAGGTTACACGAGGTGCAGCGGAGCTCGGTCGGGGTACATAGGTAGTCTGGGATGTTTTCTGGTGGGAAGGGGACGCTGTAGGGCACCAGACTGGGCCAAAACAAGCTCAGCACAATTGGTACTCAGCTCTGGACCCCCGTACATCGCAGTTATCGGTAGATTTGCCTTAGTGAATCTGCCAATCCACAACCTACAGAAAAAAAACGCAGATGACGCAGTGGTTTAGTGGCAAAATTGGGCATTGCCATCTTGATGACATCTTGCCTAGCCCCGGGTTCAATTCCCGGCTGCGTCAAGTACATATCCGCTTGGATCAGTTCTTCTGCTGTCCTCGGCATTGACACATCCCGGGAGTGGCTGGAGATGGTCTTGTGCTGCTTCCTTTTTGCTCTGTGGTACACCTGAAGAGCTCTTTTTCCTTGCCCTGTGCTCCAATGCTCCAGCTCTGCTCATCATTGGGTCGTCAGCACCACCAGCAGTGTTGCTGCCACTCTGGAGACTGGGTGGAGGGACAGGTCTTGTAGTGCCCCTCACTGGGACCGCAGGATAACAGGACTGTAGTGCGTATAACAAGCTGAAGAGAAAGGGATCTACACTCGAATGCCTGTCACATTTCTAAGTCGGAAGTCAAGAGAATCATTGCAAGGCGCCGCACCTTGCACTGGGCAATGACCTCGGTGAACGGGCTGCAAGCACTGCAGACACCTACAACACTGCAGGCAAGACTGTGGCACCTATGTCGGGCTATGCACCCTCTACTAAAGTAAAAGTAACCTGAGGAGCACAGCTTTCCAGAGCCGCACGCCCCGACACCCGCCTTCCGCTCAGGAGAGCTAAAGTCTTGGTGATACCCCCAAAGCGCGGCAAGAGACAGAGAGGAGCATGTCATTGTGATCTCACACGGTGCTGAGGAAGCAAGGAACAAGCAACAGCCAACATTTGACCAGGGGAGCTGACTTTGGTAATGCATGATGCATCTTGGCACCCCAGGCTGCAGTGGTCCCCACCTGAGCTTCCTTCCGAGCCCCAGCTGTAGCAGCTTGCGTGGGCCTTGGAACAGCGTGTAGAACCACAATTGTATCAAAGTGAGACTTGGCTGCAGAGGAATGATTTGCAAGGGGTAGAGAAAACAGACTACAAAGACTGCTGGCCGTAAGGACTGTGACAACCTTCTCCTTGGCCGTGTGCTGCCAGTCAGCAGCTCAAGCTACACACATGCTGCTCTCTTGCAACCTTGGGTCAACATCTGTCCAAGCGTGGACCAAGATCTTCCAGCAGGTGCCCCACCACGGCAATGCTTGGTGCCAGAGAAGGGGTCGAGGGAAGGGGGGTGTAAAGACCTGATATACTAGCTCTGTCCTTAGAGATTATCGACGATGAGAGAGTCTTAGCAAATAAGTTGTATGTTGTTGGTTGGTTTGCTTCTTGACGAGAGGGACACTTAGTTGGTAAGCCCTGTCGGTATTCTCTGAGCTCAGTCTGCTTTGCTTAGGAGACTGTCAAGCCTTAACTGTGAATTTCAGAATGAAGAGAGAGAAAGAGCTATGCAAGCTCCTTATATACCCATCTGCTCCGCCATTGGCGGTGCCAGAACCGCCAGCTTGGGCGGTGGGGACCGCCAGCTTGGGCGGTGGGGACCGCCAGCTCTGGCGGTCACATGACCTCCCCTCCTCGCTCTCCTCCCTACTAGCCTACAACTCCCAAAGTTGCCGAGCTCCTCCTGATAGTTGTTACTAATCCTTGTGTAGTTCTGTAGGTGAATAGTACGCCAACGAGTGACCTACATCCTCCAACTGGGTTGTCGACGGAGCAAGTGGCCTGGCCGCTCACCTTCGCTGGCGGCTGCTAGTCCCATGCGTACAGGCTCGGATTGGCAGAGCAGCATTCGGCACATTTAGTACATCAAAATCCCTCGCTGCTCTGCCCGCTTCCCGCGAGTGTTTCCTGGCTTCGTGGGTGGGAGTTGAGTGACTTTCCGCCGCCAGCGACCGCGCGCTCGATCACGCTGGCGGTTCTTTGGCGGTGCTAGACCGGATTAGCTTCCCGCTTGATCTTGAAATTTCTCTGGTGATTCCCCCGCTCCTGCGGGGCTATCCTCAGGCCCTTCGCTGCTCTGCGCCGAGCCCTGCGAAGCGCCTGCCAGCTTGTCAGGATGTTGGCTGAACTTCTCTGGTCCCATGTCATATCTTTGGCACCGCCAACCGCCAGCGCTAACTCCTTTCCCGATCTGGGAGAAGACTGCGGGTCTTCTCACTCTCCCCTTCCAAACCGAGCCCCCGCCTCTCTCCTTCCTTTCCTTCACTCCTCTCACTTCCCTTCACTCCTTCCCTCACCACTCATCCTTACCAGCTCACTACCACTCCTTTGCCATGCCCGCCTACTCCATCCAGTACCCTTCGCCCAAGGTCTTCACCACCCCCCCAGCTCCGTCTCGCTCGTTGCAACTCTTCGTCGCTCCTTCCTTGGTCGAGCAATCGGTCTCGGCAGTCGACAAGTACCCTCTTGATGTCTTTGTTGGTGACTCGTCTCCCATGAGCGATGCGGAGTATGGTGCGCAACTAGCTGTGAGTTTGACCGGTTCCTTTTGTGCTTCGCCAAGCTCGCCGAGCGGTTGACTGACGGCGCTTCTTGATCTGTAGGCCATTCCACTCGGTTAAGTTGTTCTCGCCGTTCGCCGAACCCCTCCCGAGCTCGGCGTTGACTTCTTGCTTCTTCCTTCCCCCTTGCAGGCATCTCCTCTGGACCCCCAAGCTCGTGCTCTCTTCTCCGCTATGGACGGTCCCTCCGCCACGTCCTCTCGTGTACCGGCTTCGTCTTCCTCGGCCAACACCCTCCTCAAGAAGGCCATCGAGGCGGGAGTGCACTCGCGCGGCGCCTGTGACACCGCGTGCGCTCGGTGCGTCAAACTAGGGCAACTCTGCGAGAAGGCAGGGTTCGCTGACTCTGGACGCTCGACGAGCAGATGCCTCTACTGCTTCGTGCAGCATGAGTCTTGCGAGCTTAGTGAGTGTTCCCTTGTCCTGCCGACCTCCTTCTAGCTCTTGGCGCTGATGTATGATGTCCTCCACAGCTGCTATCGCTAAGGCCCTCCCCAGTGGCTCTCCTCCACCCTCCATTGTCGTCACCGAGGTGCTCGACCTCACCGAGTCGTCACCTCCACCTTCCCTGCTCCCGACTCGTCCTCCCTCACCTTCGCTTATGGACGCTCGGATCGCCGAACTCGAAGCTCGTCTCTTGGATGGCCGCCTCCTCGAGGCTCAGCTGCGCTCCGAGAACGCTCGCATCCAGGATAGGCTCGGCGCCGCCGAGGTTGTTGCGTCTGAGGCCTACGCTCTTCGCGCCGTCGTGATGGAGCTCGCTCTGGTCGTTTCTGGTTCCATGGACACCTGGGGCGTCACCAGCCTTGGTGGAGAGGGCGCTGCCTACGTCTGGAGGCTGTTCTCGGAGGTCGGCATGGCCGTCGAGCTTATTGTGCACGATGCGGCTGGTGTGGAGTCGGCCGGCTTGCCCTACATGATGGAGTACAATGCTCGGTGCGAGGCTTCCGCTGTCAGCTACGCTCGCTATGTTGCTGGTGAGTTTTTCCTTGTCCGTTTGGCGACCTTGGCAATGGCTGATTGTCCTTCTCCCCTTCCTTCCTCTTCCTCCAGCGTCCAAGGAGCAGGCTTTGTCGAGGTTCCAGGAGACCACTACGCCTGTGTACACCGTCGGTGAGTCTTCCTTCCTTCCCTCGCAATTCTTCTCGGCTCGGCGTTGCTGATTGCTGATCCTTGCTTCCTCCCGATCCAGATCCTTCGTTCCTCTCTTCCTCCTACGCTGGCTCGGAGGCATCTTCGACTTCCTCGTACATGACTGCGATGTCCTCATCCTCGGTCTACCCTCCTTCACCTCCTTCGCCTTCCTCGCCTTCGCCGAACGGACCTACGTCTGGCTCCTCGTCCGTCGGATCCAGCTACACTGGTTTCTTCGGCTCCTCCTCCCCATCGTCGGAGGTGTCTCAGCACTCGTACAACTGGTACCCCGCTCAGGCTCCTCGTTTCTACTGGTGAGTCCCCTTCCCCGTCGTTCTCGCTGCCGAGCGTCGGCTGACTTGTTTCTCCTCCCTCAGAATACTCGATGATGTTCTACAAGGTGTACACTATATCTATCAGTCACTATCTATCCTTACATACTTGCTTACACTCCCCTTCCGTCTCATTTGATTCTTTTTGTACTCGCGCCGAGCAGCGCGAGGGGTTTGAGGGGTTTTTAGTCTTTTCTATCAAGGTCTAACACAAATTTCGATGTCAATAATTTATTTATAAGTATACACGGTCTCAATCGCGCGAGCCTGGCTTTTAGCGACGTCTCTTCTTTCCTCTCGACTTGGGCGCTCCTCGCTTCGGTTTGCTCGGGTGTCGCCGATGGAAATCATCGACCAGAGCCTTCGAGTTGTCCAAGAATTCTGCAGGTTCCCAAGTATGTCTGTTGTTATCATCGTCGTCGTATCCTTTCCATTCCACGAGGTATTGTAGCTTGTTTCCTCTCGCTCTCGAGTCGAGCACGACGTGCACTTCAAACTCAAGCTCCTCCTCAATCTCAACAGGCGGGTGAGGAGGGTGTCTCCTCCCTGGTATCTGATCAGCTGCTGCCTTCTCGAGTAGCAATACATGGAAGGTGGGGTGCAGCAGCCTCAGAGAGTCGGGTAGCTCGAGCCTCATCGCGAGCGGCGAGACTACCTCTGCAACTCTGAACCGGCCCAGTCGCCTCTCTGCAAACTTCTTGGTAGGTCTTGTTGTACGAATATTTTTGGTGGAGAGCCAGACATGGTCCCCTTCCTGAAAGCTAGGCGCCTGGGTTCGATTCTTGTCGGCGTGGATTTGCTGCACCTCTTGTGCCTTGCGAATCTCCTCCTTAGCGTGTTCGTGCAGCTCTCCGATCCTGTCAATTGGTACACCCTTGATCTGGGTGGTCAGGCTTCCGAGCTTTACCTCTAGCGAGGGGTGGAAGCCCTTGTTGAGGAAGAACGGCGACTGCGCTGTCGATGAGTGTGTGGCGTTGTTGTAGGCAAACTCCGCCAACGCCAGATGTTGGCTCCAATTATCTTGGTCGTAGTTGACGTAGAGCTGTAGGTACTTTTCCAGCACCTGATTGACCCTCTCGGTCTGTCCATCCGTCTGTGGGTGATAGGCGGTCGACATGCTCTGCTTGATTCCCAGAGCTTGCATTGTAGCCTTCCAGACGTTTGAGGTAAACTTGTTTCCTCGGTCCGAGACGATGTCTGAGGGGGTGCCATGCTTGGAGAATACGTGCTGGATGAACACTCGGCCGAGCTGCTCGGGGGTGATCTGAGTGGTGGTGGGGATGAATATCCCCATCTTGCTGAGTTGGTCCACCACAACAAGGATGGAGTTGTAGCCTTTTGACGGAGGTAGCTGGTTGATGAAGTCCATACTAATCGACGACCAGGGCCTCTCTGGGACGGGCAAAGGTTCGAGCATTCCGTATGGTTTGTGGCGGAACGGTTTGGCTCTCTGGCAGGTGTGGCAGGAATGTATGTATTTGATGACGTAGTCCTTGATCTGTGGCCAGTAGAAGTCTCTCCTGACGAGGAGAAAGGTCTTGTGACGGCCGGGGTGGCCAGCTGTCGGGTGGTCGTGACGGGCTCGTACGATCCTGAGCTTCAGGTTGTCGTTGATGGGTACTTAGATTGTTTCTTTGTGTCGGAGTAGCCCATCCTGGATGGTATAGTCCTCGTCGGGGTTCTCCTTGAGCTCGGAGATGAGTTGCTGGATTTGGGGGTCTTGCTGTTGCAGCGTCTTGATGTCGTTGAGTAGTTCCTCCGGGTTGTACATGCTTCTTGTGTCCACCTCTACGTTCCCAACACGGATCTTGACATCCGTGAGTCCTACGAGGTGTCAAGGCTCAAGTAAGGGTCTTGAGTTGGTTGGATTCTTTGCGGCAAAGCTGCTATCCCCCTCAAAAGGATACACGTCGTCCCGACGTGAGAGCACATTGGCTTGGGTGTTTTGCAAACCAGGGCAATACTGCACGACAAAGTTGTAGTCCGCTAGCTGCTCCGCCCAGCGGATTTGCCGCCGATTGAGCACCTTTGTGCTCATTAAGTAGGTGATAGCATGGTGATCCGTGAACACCGTGAATGTTGTTGTTGTCGAGAGTAAGAGCGGTTGCCACTCCATGCAGGCCCAGAAAATGGCAAGCATTTCCTTGTCAAAAACCGCATAGTTCCGCTCCGCCGGAGCCATCGTCCTGGAGATGAAGCTGAGAGGCCGTTTCACTTTGGCCTCATTGACCTGGAACAGGACCGCGCCTATGGCGTAGTCCGAGGCATCTGTCTCCACAATTGTTTCCAGGTTTGGGTTGAAGTGCGCCAGGATTGGTGCCGAAGTGAACCTTGTCTTGAGTAGCTGAAAGGCCTCCTGGCAGTCGCCGGTCCAGTCGAAGGTATGTCCCTTTTTGAGGAGGTCATACAGTGGCAATACTACTATTGAGTAGTTGAGAATGAACCGGCGGTAGAAGTTTGCAAAGCCCAGAAATTGGCAAACGCCGCGGACGTTGGTGGGCGGCGGCCATCACAGGAGAGTGTCAATCTTGAGGGGGTCCATTTTGACCCCGTCCGTAGTGACCAGAAACCCGAGGTACTCGACACTGTTCGAGTGAAATTCGCACTTGCTAGCCTTCACATAGAGATTGTTGCTCCGGAGAGCCTCAAAGACTAGCTTGACGTGAGCTTTGTGCCCTTCCTCAGTGTCCGAGTAGATGAGTATGTCGTCGAGGTAGACGATGACAAAAATGTCTACAAATTTTCGTAGAACCGTGTTGACGTGGCGCTGGAAGGTAGCCGGCGCGTTGGTGAGGCCGAAGGGCATCACCAGGTATTTTCAAAGTCCGTACCGGGTTTGGAATGCTGTTTTCCACTCGTGTCCTGGTGCAATGCGGATGCGGTGGTAGGCGGATCGTAGGTCGAGCTTGCTAAAAATCCTTGCGTTTGAGAGTCGGTCTAGGAGCATGTCCGTAGATGGTAGCGGGTAACAATCTTTGATCGTTATCTCATTGAGCTTCCTGTAGTTGACGCATAGTCACATCTCACCGCCTTTCTTTGGGACAAACAGCACAGGCAAAGCTGCCCGTGAGTTCAATTCCCGGATGAGGCCTTTTGAGAGCATGTCGTCCAGGTACTCCTTGAGTGTGTTCATCTTTCTGTCCGCAAGGCGATAGATGCCTCCAAAAGGTGGCACCTTGTTTTCCTCCAGTTCAATCTTGAGGTCGTAGTCTTGATGTTCGGGTAATGATTCTCCTTTTGCTTTGGAGAAGACGTCCAGGAAATTGTGGTACCGTAACGGTACTGCCGCTCGGATCTTCTCGAGATCCTCTTCTTCGTCGTCCCAAAGCTCGGAGCCCTCCTCTGAGCTTGGTTCAACCTTGGCGGCCATGATCTTGATGGTGGGAGCGCCGAAGTTCCCTTCACGCTCCGGACAGACAGGAGGGGTGCCGAGACTCTGCTCGCACCCGGACAGGACAGAATGGGTGCCGAGACTCTGCTCGCACCCGGACAGGACAGAATGAGTGCCGAGACTCTGCTCGCACCCGGACAGGACAGATGAAGCGCCGAAACTTGTATCGCGCTCTGGAATGACGGTACCCCCGTCATTGCCTTGTAGGGCCAGATGATGATGTTCCCGATTGGTAGTTGATTCTTGATGATTGCTTGAGGTGTGGCCTGCGGCCATGATCTTGACAGGAGGAGGGCCGAACAGTGGTTCGCCCTCCGACAGAGGAGGGCCGAAACAATGTTCGCCCTCAGACAGAATGGCGTCGCTGCCAGGGCCGTATATGGCCAGAGAATCGGGTGCTTGATGGGTACAGAGTTTGCCGCCTCGCTCGGCTTTGGAGATTGGAAGGTATTCCTCCTCGGACGGTTCAGATTGACGGAGTTCGGTCCCGGAGCTTTGGCTACCGGCAACCGCAGAATTAGACCACTGGTCTACAGATGCGAGGGCACCTGAAGCGCTACCAGCTTCAGGGTTGAACGGGTAGGCAGAGTTCGACCTGCTACCGGTGATGACTGCCAGGGTGGAGCAGTTGTCAGGCGGCACCTCCTTCGGTGCGGCCTCCGGATATTCGAGATTTGCTGTTGACAAGAATGCTTGAGGGTTGATACGTTCCTCCAGCTGGGGTGTACGGGAAAACTTGAAGGTTACGCTTGGTCCAGCCCAGTTGATTTGCAGGGCAAATTTCTGGGCAAAGTCGTAGCCCAGGATCAAGTCGAGCTCCGGTGATAAGGTGTTGGTTAGGAAGTGGTGGTTCCCAATGAAACAACCTTTACTGCTCACGTCTAGCAACGCGCAGTGGGTGATCCGTCCATGTCGAGAGGCGGATCCGTCCAAGGTGGTGATGGTGACCCCTTGCGCCAGCTGCCACAGGCGCGATCCAAAATTGAGTTTGCTGATAGTTTTCCAACTGACCAATGATGTGGTGCAGCCCGTATCAACGAGTGCGCGGAATGTGGCCGGATGCCCTTGTAGGCTGAGATTGATGACGATTTCTTGACGGTCGGTGGGCCTTGGCCAAAAGGACAGATTTGGATTCGGAATGAAGCGCGGTTGAGTGGACGACCCCGGATGGCGCCTATCTGGGTCATTGATCAAAAATCCGACTCAACATCGAAGGTAGCATCGGCCATCCTGGCCGAGCCGGAGGCGGGTCGCTTTGGACATGTATGGAGGATGTGTCCTGCGCAGCCGCAGTAGAGGCAGAGTCCATTGCGCATACGCTTCTGCTTTTCCTCTTCAGTGACCTTCCCGTCCTGATTGAGGGGCAGAGGCCGGCCCGAGTTTGATTGCCGGGCTGCGGGCGAATTGGATCCCCTCCAGGAAGAATTGGTGGGTCGAGGCGGTGCCCTGTGGTTGTTGTAGGATCCACAGGGCCGGACACTGGGTGAATATCCATAGTTGTTGATGACAGGGCGGGCGGTGGCCACGGAAGTGTGGGCTGAGGGGCGGCTCTTGGCGTCGTTGGAGCGCTCGGCCTCCCTTTCCCAGTGTTGGTTGCTGATGTTGATGCAGGCATCCTGCAGACCAAGCCATCCAAGCTCGTGCCCCCAAGGCATACGAGCTAGCTCATCTTTGATGCGAGGAGCAAGTCCTCGCCGGAATTCTGACGCCTTGGCAGAGTCGTTCCAGTCCGAGCAGTTTGCTTGAGTGTTGAACTTGGTAATGTAGTCGACAACTTGATGTCCTGGTGACATGTAGAGGGTACGGATCTTGCGTTCAGCAGCAGCTTGAACATTGACGTCGCCAAACTGCTTCTCCAGTTCTTGAAGGAATCCTGACCAGTTGTTGAACCAGGCAGGCTCCTCATCCATGTCGAGGATGTTCTTGTACCAAGAGAAGGCAAGGCCCTCAAGGTAAGAGCAGGCAAAATTGACCTTGCGTTCATCCGAGCGAAACTTTTGAGGGTTGGCTCGGAAGACAATTTGGCATTGAGTCTTGAAGGTCCTGAACTTAGACCTGTCCTCGCCGCTGAACTTGTCTGGCTTGCTGACATCGGTGCCCTTGGACCCTCCTCCAGACTCTGAGAGTCGTTGGAGGAGGCCCTCGAGAGCGCTCTCGGCAGGCGCAGTGACCTCCGAGCTTGGCTCTGGTTGATACTGATCGGCTTCGGCCCTTGGGGTAGACTGATGTCTAGCAGGTGGTGTGTCTTGCAAGTGGTCTTGAGGATGTTGGCCTCCTGCCATGCGAGCTGGCTGGACTTGGTGAGGCTGATCACCATCCGGCTCGTCGTCGCTGGTGTCGGGGAGGTCGACCTCATCGATCTCATCGCTACTAGGGTTGAACTCCCCCTCCTTGTCAGCATCAACCTGCTCTTGGTTACCGTTGTCAATCACTTGAATGTTATCCGAGGAGTTGTCCTCGGTGGTGGTGATCCGGTCCTGAGCATTGTTGGTCGATCCATTGTTGACGGGTCCGGTGTTGCCGGTGGAGCGAAGTGAGCGAATGTTGGTGGTCATCCTTGATGTAACTTGTTGTAGTCTGGTTGCTTATCAACTAAGTTGTGGTTCTGAAATAATGTAAAGACCTGATATACTAGCTCTGTCCTTAGAGAGTATCGACGATGAGAGAGTCTTAGCGAATAAGTTGTACGTTGCTGGTTGGTTTGCTTCTTGACAAGAGGGACACTTAGTTGGTAAGCCCTGTCGGTATTCTCTGAGCTCAGTCTGCTTTGCTTAGGAGACTGTCAAGCCTTAACTGTGAATTTCAGAATGAAGAGAGAGAAAGAGCTATGCAAGCTCCTTATATACCCATCTGCTCCGCCATTGGCGGTGCCAGAACCGCCAGCTTGGGCGGTGGGGACCGCCAGCTTGGGCGGTGGGGACCGCCAGCTCTGGCGGTCACATGACCTCCCCTCCTCGCTCTCCTCCCTACTAGCCTACAACTCCCAAAGTTGCCGAGCTCCTCCTGATAGTTGTTACTAATCCTTGTGTAGTTCTGTAGGTGAATAGTACGCCAACGAGTGACCTACATCCTCCAACTGGGTTGTCGACGGAGCAAGTGGCCTGGCCGCCCACCTTCGCTGGCGGCTGCTAGTCCCATGCGTACAGGCTCGGATTGGCAGAGCAGCATTTGGCACATTTAGGACATCAAAATCCCTCGCTGCTCTGCCCGCTTCCCGCGAGTGTTTCCTGGCTTCGTGGGTGGGAGTTGAGTGACTTTCCGCCGCCAGCGACCGCGCGCTCGATCACGCTGGCGGTTCTTTGGCGGTGCTAGACCGGATTAGCTTCCCGCTTGATCTTGAAATTTCTCTGGCGATTCCCCCGCTCCTGCGGGGCTATCCTCAGGCCCTTCGCTGCTCTGCGCCGAGCCCTGCGAAGCGCCTGCCAGCTTGTCAGGATGTTGGCTGAACTTCTCTGGTCCCATGTCATATCTTTGGCACCGCCAACCGCCAGCGCTAACTCCTTTCCCGATCTGGGAGAAGACTGCGGGTCTTCTCAGGGGGGAGGACGTTGGTGCTCAAAGACAAGCCAAGGAGAGATTAGGCAAAGAGAGGGCGGTGACAAAGGGCCCAAGTATGCCAAAGTAGACAACTCTGAGAGACGGAAACGCCAGCGGCAATTTGCAAAGAGAAACATTGACAATTTGGTGGCTGGTGTCCATGTCAGTGAGCTGGCTATGGGATTCTGTTGCCTGAAATATTTGGGACTATGTTTAGCACACCTCTCAGTTACCCTGCTCCCTGATGCAAAGCTACTGGATGGAGTCATCACCATCTAAACCTCAAGAGCAAAGGGGGGCTGCCAAGATGTACTGGATTGCAAAAGCAACAGAGTGATGCAAGAGAAGGAGAGGAAACTGTCGTTGTGAGCCTCACTGAGAAGCCAAACACTCACACTGTAGGCATAGAAGACCCAAAGACTCCACAAAGGCCAGCAGACTTGAAGCCATTTTGGGAACAATGCAGAGTGACTCAGCACTGTGTTGACAGAAGGCCTAACCTGGGCAAGAGCAATGCTGACCTCCGTGCTCATTTTATGGTTGAACAGAAGGGGGCAAGTCTGCAGAGTGGAGCGTGACCTTGACCACATGATTCTGTAGAGAGGCATACAGATATTGGCAAGGGCCATAATACACACACAGCAGAGTGCTAGGCTGCTATTGAAGTGGGTGTTGGTGAATTGACGGTGGGTGAGGAGCTCAGCAGGCCAATAATTGACTAGCGGGGTGTAGAATCAAGTTTCCACTGAGCAAAAGCAAGAGCAACAGCAGAAGTGTCAGCTTTCTCCCTACACTCCCATTGCCAACAACACCTACTTGATCATACTGGGCGGCAACATCTTGACTACCCCTTCACTCTCAACTAACAAGTCCAACTGGTCATGGTTGACCTGATTACCTACACACTTGTTCAGCAATAGCACACACTCGAGCAAGCTACCCTCAATCCTGGCCCTTGTCATAGCCACTGCTCCTCTCCTGCTGAGACCCTCATTAAGGCTTTTGCAGAGCCCTTTGCCGAGTCAACCAACATCCTCATTTTTTGACAAGGAAAGGGAAAAGCAGTCAAGGTATTCCACAATTACAGTGCCCCTACCTCCCCCTCTTTGGTTGCCTCTACCTCCAAGCTCCCCCTCTTCCGCAACCCATCAGTGACCCTTGGGTCCCTGCCCGCTCCTCCTCCTCTCCCCTTCCTTTCCTCAAGTCACCTTCTCTTTGCATCTACACCACTTCCTGAGGCTCCCCTTACCCTGGTTGCTGCACCATCAACTTGGTCCCTACACATTCAATCACCGTGACTACACTTGGCCTACTCTGGTCCTCACCGAGTAGGAGCTTGTTGCTTGATTGCCAAGAAGGGGCAGGAGCACGAGTATGACACTCGAGAACGGTGGAGTAACATGGACAAATCAAGAAGCTGAGCAAGGTCAGGTGAGGGAGTTGGAGCTGGATGAGGAGGAGGGGCCTGGAGGGGGGAGCTGTGAAGGCCTCAGTTTGCCCTTGTCCGCAGGAGGGTGATTGACGTAGGACTGTAGTTGACTACTGGAATACGAAAACTGATGTAGCCAAATAGGAATCTGGTTGGACCTTGATTGAACAGCGTATCGCTCTCCTTAGGGCTCGCTCGGTCAGGATGGGACTTCGCTCGAGTGCTGAGGATCTCGCTTAGGATTCCAGATGAGAATCAGGAAGGAGAGAGGCAAAACGCCTCTCTTTTATAGCCTACTAGATGTCCCCTGTCATTCCTGCTTCTCCTAGCTTTCTCTCGCTTCAGCCTCGCTTTGCCTAGCTCGGTGATAGCTTTCTCGCATCAACCTCACTTGACCTCGCTTGCTGCTTGCTTGATCTAGCTCTGTCTCGCTTTGAGTAGCTTTCTGTAGCTTTGCCCTTGACCCTATCTTGCTTGGGTGGAAACAAAGCGCACTTCTGGGCTTGCCTCGGCCCTAGCTCGCTTTGCTTTCAATCTCGCTTCTTGCGAGCGAGATCAGCTAGGTTGAGCGCCAGGCCCTAAGATAGTTGTAGCAAGACAACCTCGCTTCTCCAGAGCTGAGCGAGCAAGGTTGCTTCCTTGAGCTGTAACACGGGAAGACCCTGCCAGGCTTCCCGTGCCCTTCGCTTCCGTCGCTTGTCAACTGGAAGCTTCCCCGGGAAGCGCTCCATGATTTGGCTGAGCTCCAGCCTCACAATAGATCCCTGTTGTGCATAGGATTTGCAAAGATAGCTGAGACTTGAGTGCAGGGCGCTCGGCGCGAGCGCTCGAAGCTGCTCGGTGATAGCTATCCCTAGCAGCTTGAGCGGGATCAGCGCCGTGCTAGCTTTGTGTGGTATAAGAACTGGGAAGCGCTTTCGCTTCTTGTCTTCCTAAACCTCACTGCTCAGCTTCCCAGGCCGTTACAGGAGCGGTGGACTTGAACTTGGGATTTGGACTTCTCTGAGCATAGGAAGTAACAGGTACATGAGTAGAGCACACATGCAGGTTGATTACACTTCATGCCATTTTGGCTAGACCCTACCGCACCCCAAAATGTGGACAAAAGCTGTTCTTGCTTAGTGCTCACTTTGATCTTTTTTCTTCTTCACCACACCTGCCTCATAAGTCCGTTTTGTCTCTCTTATGTGCCTACACAGCCAATCTTGAGAGAATCAAAGTCTTGCAGTGCGCTGTTGTTCACACAACACGCTGATTCCTTGCCAAAGCTTTGTTTAGGAAAGGCATTGCCATCTAATGGCATCTTGCCTAGCCCCAGGCCGGCTGCGTCAAGTACACATCCGCTTGGATCAGTTCTTTTGCCAGCCTCGGCATTGACACATCCAGGAAGTAGCTGGAGATGGTCTTGTGCTGCTTCCTTTTTGCTCTGTGGTACACCTGAAGAGCTCTTTCTCTTTCGCCTGTGCTCCAATGCTCTAGTCTGCTCATCATTGGGTCGTCAGCAACTCCAGCAGCATTGCTGCCACTCCGGCTGGGAAGATAACAGTGAAACTAGCTGAAAGGACAAAAGCACTGGTGATGCCTGCAAGACTGTCCCAGCGCCAGCAGACACTCATTCATTTGTAAGTTGTGAGGCAAGAGTGTGTATGTCCTGAAAAGTCCTGGCCAGTGTTCTTCCTTGAAAGTTTCAAATAAGTGCTCTGCTTTGCGCAGATGAACAGGAACTGTGGCTGCTGCAACCCAACCATCTGCTCCCTTGCAATTCACCACCTCCAGTTTGTTGCTTCTCACAGGCAGGACACCTCAACCAAGGAAGCAGGAGCCTGGGGTTGGCCATAGTGAGAAGGGGAAGACGCTGACATTGTCACATAATGCACACACAGCAGAGGATGAGACCGCCAATGAAGTGAGCGTTGATGAAGCAAGGATGGGTGAGGAAGGTGGCGCTTTTGTGACTGTCTCCTGTATGTTGAGAGGAGGAGGACATAGCCATTGCTGAGTCAACTCCGTCACCTTGTGCTGGCCGCCGAGGACGTCTGCAAGCTTCTTCCTCTTCATCATCTACCTCATCGTCATCACAAGCACCTCTTCTACCTCTACCAACTTATCCGAGGCGCTGGACGCCCTTCCTTTCCCTTCGCTTCGGCTCACTCCCCTTCGGCTCCCTTCGCCTCTCTCCATCAAGTCGACCTTCCTCCTCTCTCCCACCGCTCAGGACGACTGGAATCAACCTACACGGTGTGTACCACTCCCAATGGGAGGGACACTTGAGGAGGAGATGTGACCCCTGAGCTGTGGAGGAGTTAGGAGCCAAGGAGCACCTGCGGCTTTGGAGCTCAGCCTTGTCGCAACTACGCCATCCGAGCAGTAGCTACCTTGCTACAGCTCAGCGACCTCCCTCCTCCTCCTCCTACGAGGCTACGACTCGGACTTCCTTTGCTCGCTTTGCCTTCCTCGCTTTGCCTTCCTCCTCCTCCTTTACATTGACTTTCCTCTTTATCATCATTATCCTCTTGTCAGGACAACTCTTCCCCTGCTCAGGCATTGAGCGCCGACCGGCTGGACCATTTGGCGCGCTTCAGGGAGTCGGCGGGGACCAAGTTCCAACTCCCCTCGGATGGGCTAGTCCTCGAGGGAGACAGCCCCATTGCTGGAGTGGTGGATGGGTATGCATGGCATGGATGGTGGTTCTGGGTTTCCCCGCCTCCTACTCTCACTCAGCTCAAGAACCCTATCTCTGAGTGGGACTTAGGAGCAGCGGGCTGCCTCTGCAGGAGGTCTCTCTCTAACTTCATCTGAGAGAGTCTCCTGCAGGTCTCTCTTTCTGCTGCATCAGAACTTCATCTGAGAGTCTCCTGCAGCCTTAGCGACAGGTTAGGACCCCTTAACGAGCTAGAAGCGACTGCTGCGAGTCCCAGCCAATCAAAACAAGCGCAACTCGATCCAGCTCTTGCTGCCGCTACTCGCCTACAACTCACTCGCTCGCTGCACCCTCTCATCCAGATGGCCTCAGACGATGCCCCCTGGGGTGGAGCCGACTTCCAGGATCCGACGGAGCGTCGGTTGAGATCGTCCTTGCCAGACGCGTCTCAGGAAGGTTGCGGATATAGAGGTACAGAGCACTGGCAATGTACTCAATCAGACAGAGTCTCAAATGCATCAAAGACTAGCTACACAAACTCACCTGGCGATGTACTCGATCAGACAGAGTCTGAAGAGAGAGCCAAGTGAGTGCCCACGCCGGGGACTTAAATCCGCCTAAGTCCGATAGGGGCTCCCATCCCAAAACTCCTCCTCGCTGTCTCAAAGTTGGAGTAGAGACTGCTACATGCTCTGATGAGCTACTTGAGTGAGGGGAGAGCGTGTAGAGCGAAAGGTGAGGAATGAATGAATGAATGAATGTATCTCGTTTCCTCGACCTTCAGGCGGCTAAGGCCCATGTAGTCTACCAAGAACAACACTAAGAAGCGGTGCACAAAAGAGAGCGTGAAATGTGTATAAGTAAAAGCGTGGGGGTAAAATGATGTGGTGAGGAGGGTCCCTCTGTTGGCGCTCCCGCCCGCCCAAGTCCCTCCGCCCCTCCGTCAACCTGACCTCCTCCCTTGTCCACCTGGGCTGCTTGAAGTCACTTCAACTACTCCAACTCATCTCTCCCATGATCCTCCTACCCTCCTACACACCGGCTGAGAGGTAGGAGGATGAGAGGTTGCCGCGCTCGGACTCAAACGGAGGTGGAAAGGAAGGGAGAGAGAGGGCGATGCTGAAGCCGATGATGAGGTGGAAGTGGTGACCTAAGCATCCTGCTCAACACCCCCCCCGTAGTCCCACTGGGGGACTAGCGAGGCCAAGCGCTGCCCGATGCTTCTCGAACGCGGGTCAAGGCAGCGCCTTGGTGAAGATGTTGGCAATCTCCTCCTTTGTGGGGATGTGCTTGATCTCGACAATGCCCTCCTTGACGGCGTTGCGGGCCCAGAAGTGCCAAGACTGGACGTGCGTCACGAGGGTCGAGCGAGACGGCGATGGCTCCTGTGTTGTCTCCGAGTAGGGTGACGGGGCCGTCCGATCCGTAGCCCATCTCCTCCTTGAGGATCTTGATTGCCTGCGCTTGAGTGGTGCCATGGTTGAGGGTGACGAGCTCCGCTTCCGTTGACGAGAGTGCGGGGTCCTTCTGCTGTTTGCTGGACCATGCGACTGCTCCTCCTTGGTCGAGGAAGACGCAGCCCATCGTTGAGCATCTCGTGTGGACGTCGTTGTTGTAGGCCGAGTCCGCGTAGCCAATGAGCTCGTCAACCTTGTCCGAAGGCGGCGTCTTGAAGACGCGAATGTCCTGCTCGTTCGTCTCAATGGGCTCAATGTCCTCGCGCAGTCTGCTGTAGTGGCCGACGACGGTGTCCGACTTCTTTCCTGCTCGGTAGACGATGCCGAGTGTTGAGACGGCCGACTACGACTTCATGATGGGCATCTACCACGAGTTCTACCACGAGATCATCATCATCATCTACCTCATCATGTACACCATCAGGACGTCTACCTCGAGTTCATCTCCCATCGGTTCGATTCCACTTCGGCGCGCCTTCAAGTGTCAGCCCTCTCTCCTCGACTTTCGCTCGTCCCTCTCGGCCAGATACTCGCTCAAGAGGGTTTACTCCCACTGGGTATCATCTAGGAGGAGTATGGAGTGATTTGGAGGAAGTGAGGGAGGCGAGTCTTTGGGGGTTAAGACCCGAGGCCGGGCGCTCACCTGGGTCTCTCTTCAGCTAGTCTGAAGCAGTCGACCTCAGGTGAGTTTGAGTAGTTGTAGTATTTCTGTAAGGAGCTAGTCTGAAGCAGTTGACCTCAGGCTATCATAGGGAGACCTCGACATGCTCACCAACGTCAAGAGGATCCCTCACCGCCCCATCGATGGCATCAGCAACGGAGCTATGGCAACGCACGAGGGTACGCTCAGTCTCAAGCTCGGCGACAAGGTCGTCAACCTCGGACGCTCCCTCCTCATCGACGGGCTCGCCCACACCCTCATTGCCACCAGCGCCGTTGTCAACGCCGGCTTCGTCGTCGACATCAACAAGCAAGGAGGAACGATCCGCTCGGCCGACGGCACCTTCATCTCGCTCGCCCGCTTCGACAAGAGCTCCAAGCTCCTTGTCTTTGACCAGTCGGTCTGTACGTCGACCTCATTCTCCTTCCTCGCCGCCGCCGTCTCTCCGGAGATCTGGCACTTACGCATTGCCCACCGCTCTCACTCTACGATTCAGAACTTGCTTCGTTCGGGCGCCGTTCGCGGTCTCAACGTGCTTGCTTCTGATAGTAGTAGTGATGACGTGCCTTGCGAGGTCTGCATCGAAGCGAAAGCTACAGCAGTACCGCACCCTCCCTCCTCCTCCCACGCAAAGATTCCCCTCACTGAGGTTCACTCGGACGTCCTCGACATGGGCTCGCACTCGTACGGCAACAAGCTTAGTTTAGTTTAGTTTATTGTGTTTCAGTCTATGTCAAGCTTTCGCCCATTGAGACCACCTATATGAGTAGAGAAAGCGGAGAGGAGGAGGAGGAGGGGGTGGCTAAGGCCTGGAAGGGTGCAGATACTGTAATAGTGTGGTGGATGACCTGGGTGCCTACAAGAGACCATCGAGAAGCTACTCATCGTCATCATCATCAAGACTCGACCTCTGACCAAAACCACCTTGCTGCCTCGGCCTAGAGCTCAAACGCGCCAAGTCCCTCCCCCTCTGCCCAACTCCTCACTTCATCCACCTTGCTCGTCCTCTCCTCTCCACAAATGTAGAGAGACCTCAGTGCAACTCACCTCGATTTCCACTCATCCCTGAGCCTCGACCTTTTTCCTCCGCTGATCCG
>BCKL01000024.1:85447-135286 GCA_001600635.1 Leucosporidium creatinivorum | reverse complement strand
TGGTCGCCACCAGAGAGCCGAGAGGTGGACGAGCTTGGGGAGGACCAGAGCTTGTGCGAGGGTCCTTGTGAGCCGAAAGCTGATCCCATTCGTTCAACAACTTAGGACGGCGATACCCTGTAGAGCTCGCATTGCTCTCTGTACACGCGAGGTGACAAGGGATTTGAAGGTAAGTTTAGCATCTAACTCTGCTCCGAGGAACGTGACGGAGGGGGAGAAGGGGATCTCCTGCCCGCGGAGGAGGAGGGGAGTGAGGACAACGACCCCCACGACGTCCCGGAACCCGAGGACAGCTCTACGGCAACAGCAAGCAAGGACAACAGCAAGGTTGACGAGCCTCTCAATGAAGAATCCTGGGAGGACCCGCTGTACTTTGGCGGGGGGGCAAGCGCCGGAGGCGGCATCCCCGCTAGCGCTGCCACCGACGACCTCGACAAGGTCAAGGCCTTCATTGCCAGTCTCGGCGACGTCTTCGCAGGCAACGGCGATACCTTCTCCATCCCCTCTGCCTGCCCCAAGAATATCAAGCGGGCTCTCAAGGGCGTCGACGGACCAAGCTGGATGACGGGCATGCTGAAGGAGTACGACAAGCTCGACACCAAGTACGACGTCTTCGACACCGTCCCAAGGTCGGCGGTCCCAGAGGGCGCTACCGTCCTCAACTCCAAGCTCGTCCTCTCCCAGAAGTTCAACGTCAACGGCACGCTCAAGGAGAACAAGGTCCGCCTCGTCGCCATGGGAGACGGTCAACGCGAGGGACTCAACTTCACCAAGACCTTCTCGCCAGTCCTCAAGTTCCCCTCGCTGCGCACCCTCATCGCCTTCTCGGTCGAGAACGGATACCTCATGGAGCAGACGGACATTGACAAGGCCTACCTCCACGGCAAGCTTGACCGCAACAACATCTACATGACCATCCCCGCCGTCATTGTCGCCGAGCGCCCCGAGCTCGAGGGCAAGGTCCTTCTCATCAAGAAGGCCTTGTATGGTCTTCACCAGTCCGGTCGCGCATGGTACGAGGAGCTCGGCATCACCCTCAAGGGCATGGGCTACAAGCCTGCCGTCTCGGACCCGTGCGTCTTCTACCTCACAGAACGCATTGGTGACGAGCTCCTCTACCACTTCATTGGCGTCTACGTCGACAACATGCTCCACCTCTCCCTCTGTCAAGCCAAGATCGACCGCCAAAAGCGAGGCCTTCGCATCAAGTACGGCACCAAGGAGAAGGGATGACCGTCAATGTTGCTCGGCATGGAGTTCCGCTACCTCGACGATGGCTCGCTGCACCTCTCACAAGGTTGCTACAACCGCAACCTTGTTGACGAGTACTTCAAGGGCCAGACGCTCAGGCCAGTAGCTACTCCGATGGATCCCAGCGCTTTCGCCAAGATGCCGGCCATCGACCCGTCTGCGTCTCCCGAGCTCAAGAAGCGCTACCTTTGCCTCATTGGCTCCCTCATGTACGTCAGCAACACCACTCGGCCAGATGTTGCCTACGCCGTCAATGTTCTCGCTTGCGCGCGCCAATGCTGGACCGACGGAGCAGCACTTTGTCATGGCCCTTTGCGTCGTCCCTTGGTAGCTTGCAGGTCCTTAAACGAGATATATTCATTCATTCATTTGCGTCGTCCGCTACCTCGCCGGAGCTCTCAATTTCGGCCTCGTCTACAAGCGCACGGGCAGGCCCTTTGTCGGCTGGGACACCTTCGCCGACGCTTCGTGGGGAGACAACAAGAGCAACGGCAGGTCTACCTACGGCTTCGTCTTCAACCTCGCCAAAGCCGCTGTCACTTGGTCGTCCAAGCAGCTCAAGCGCGTCACCTCGTCGACCTGCGAGACCGAGTACGTCTCGCTCTCTTACTCAGCGCGGGAAGCAATGTACGAGCGCAACCTCCTGCATGAGATGGGAGTTGACATTGACGGTGCCATCTGTGAAGAGCTGAGAGAGCGGGGAGTTGTGGTGCGAAGAAGACAACATTCGCATCCCTCTCAGCCCTTCTTATACACCAGAGAGGGGCCTGCAGGAGCGAGTCCGCACGGAAGCCCTCAGGCTCTACAAGCACAAGGCTGAAGGGAAGCCTCTCCTCAGCCTCAAGGGAGGCAGGGAGAAGAGCACCGAGGGGGCTGTAGGGAACTATACGAGATTGGGATAATGCCGATGAAGCGGCTGGAGGAGGCTGTGCTGCAAAGAAGGGAATCCGGGGGCGGCTCAAGGGATCCCTCGGGCGCCAAGGATTCCCTCACAGATAGGGGTCAATTTGTAGCCTATAAAAGGAGGAGCTTTTGCCTCTCTCCTTCCTGAATCTCATCCTGAATTCTAACTTCCTACGCTCAGAATCATTGCCGAGCGAGCCTTGAGGAGAAGTTGAACAAGCTAGTCCGCCAAGGTCCACTTCTAGTACAGCAGAAGCCTACAGGTGTATTCCACTACATCTCTATGAACCCCCTTTCCATCTCTTTCCTCCGGACAAAGGCGTTAGGGCCTTCACACCATCGAGATCCAATGCGACAACACGGCCGCCATCGTCGTCGCGAAGGACCCGACGCCCCACGGCAAGATGAGGAGCGCGCGTCTCAACAAGCATCTCGTGAGGGAGCAGGTCGCCGAGGGTTTCATCGAGGTCAACTACATTGACACCAAGTCTCAGCTCGCCGACATCCTCACCAAGCCCCTCACCAAGGACGAGTTTCTCCGTCATCGCAAGGCGCTGGGACTCGCAGACCCAGCCATGGGTCTGCCGGGGGGGTGTCGCGACTACGCCATCCAAGCAGTAGCTACCTTGCTACAGCTCAGCAACCTCCCTCCTCCTCCTCCTACAAGGCTACAACTCGGACTTCCTTTGCTCGCTTTGCCTTCCTCGCTTTGCCTTCCTCCTCCTCCTTTACATTGACTTTCCTCTTTATCATCATCATCCTCTTGTCAGGACAATTCTTCCCCTGCTCAGGCATCGAGCGCCGACCGGCTGGACCATTCGGCGCGCTTCAGGGAGTCGGCGGTGACTGACTCCCCTCGGACGGGCTAGTCTCGAAGGAGACAGCCCCATGGCTGGAGTGGTGGATGGGTATGCATGGCATGGATGGTGATATTGGGTTTCCCCACCTCCTACTCTCACTCAGCTCAAGACCCCTATCTCTGAGTGGGACTTAGAGCGGCGGGCTGCCTCTGCAGGAGGTCTCTCTCTAACTTCATCTGAGAGAGTCTCCTGCAGGTGAGCATTTGTAGTCTCTCTTTCTGCTGCATTAGAACTTCATCTGAGAGAGTCTCCTGCAGCCTTAGCGACATAGAGTAGGGTGTACAGCGTTGCATTAGAGCCTTGTCTGAGTGTCTTTGCGCCCCAGTACACCTCTGTACACTGTAGCCCTTGGAAGGCAGACAGCAACGGTGAGGGACCAGAGCTGTTGGAAGATGGATGAGAAATCAGCTGTTGGTCAACTCCGGTGCTCACAGCTCGGTGTTCCATGCTCGGCGAGCAATGCAGTGCTCAGCAGGCAGATTCTAGGGGCTCCCGCTGCCCCTATATGTAGCCTAGTAGGATGTATAAGTGAATAGGGACTCACTGCCAGCCAAGTGGATACCCAAGCCGGCAAATATCCCATTGCCCTCGCCCCCATAAAGAACGGCCAGTCGTTTCCTCCAGCATGCTCCCTGGTCATCACCAGGTAGGGCTGTAGGGTGTGTCAGCGTTGACCAATGCACAGAAAGAGACACGAGCTCACTTGAAGGAGGATGAGGAAGGCGAGGGTGCTGAGCTGCCAGGAAAGGGCAAAGTGAGGGATGATGAAGGTGCCGCGCGGCGTCGAGACGGTGCGGAAGATCCAAATGTCTTGACCTCCTGTACGCCTCCAGCAAACGCCGATGGCAGCGAGCAAGATGGTGGTTTGTGGTGAGAGGAGGAGGACTTAGCCATCGCCGAGCTGACTCTGTCACCTTGCGCTGGCCGCCAAGGACGTCTCCAACTTTCCTCCTCTTTACCGCCTACCTCATTGTCATCACCAGCACCTCATCTACCTCTGCCTATCTATCTGCGGTGCTGGACGCGCTTCCTTTCCCTTCGCTTCGGCTCCATCCGGATTGTCCCCTTCGCCCTTCAGCTCCCTTCGCCTCTCTCCGTCAAGTCAACGTTCCTCCTCTCTGCCACTGCTCAGGATGACTGGAAACAACCTTTACTGTGTGTACCACTCCCAAGGGGAGGGACACTTGAGGAGGAGATGTGACCCCTTAGCTGTGGAGGACTTAGGAGCCAAGGAGCACCTGCGGCTTTTGACCTCAGCCTTGTCTGAGTGTTGTTGCACCCCACTACACCTTGCTACAGTTTGTCTGTGGGAAGCTGTGTGGGAGGTTGCATTTAGAAAAATGCTGAAGTCACCACCACTACCTCGTCATCAGCCTCAGCATTCCCCTCTCTCTCCCTTCCTTTCAACCTCCGTGCTGGTTTGACCGCGGCAACCTCTTAATCTCCTCACCTTTTGCTCTACAAACTCTCCCAATGCTTCACCAACTCAGCAGAGTGTGTATCAGTCACTACTCTCACTTTGGGACAGCAAGGGTTTGGGGAGGAGGCCCCTACCAGACTTAGGCTTGCACACCTTGCTTGAACAGACGTGCCCAGGGGATCCCCTTGTTGAGATGACCAAGGCCAACCTCTCTTGCGCTTAACAGTGATGTTCCTTTCCACCGCTGGACCGGCAAGCCCATCTCAATTGGCCACCTCCGCGCCTTCAGATCCAAGATCTTTGCTGTCATTCCCAAAGAGCTGCATTGCAAGCTCAGCAAGAACGTTGTCTCCCTCATCTTTGTCAGCTACGGTCTCACCGAGTCGCACTACAAGGGATGGAACCCCTCTCTCCCTCCGAGCAAGGGCATCGTCCAAGCTCGCAACGTCTACTTCCGGGAGCACCGCTTCCCGATAATGCTGGACAACGTTTGCGGTGATGGGAATCTTTTGAGACCCTCACCGCCGTCCGTATGTCCTTCTCACCACGTTCAGAGCGAGCCGATCAGCATACCACTGACCGCTCCTCATGCAAGGCTGAGACCTTGCTCAGCGCTGGCTGAGTTGGGAATGGGGACTTGGGAGGAGGAGAGCCGAAGGGATACCGCGGGGGAGGTAGGGAGTAGGATCGATGGACAGGAGGTTCAGACTTTGGACTTTGGGCGCGGCGGCGGACTTGCAGCTCTCCTCATCAGACGACTTACTTTGAGGCTGCAGGTTTGTTTGCTCTCGCTTCTCTTTAGCTGCTGTAGCAGATCAGATGACTTACGTCGAGGCTGCAGTTCATTACACCTTCGTCCTGTCAACCCTCGTTGCGTCTTAGTGAGCCCTCGAGGCTTTCACCTCACTTGACCAACAACTCGGACGATGAATCCGCCAGCAGCAAGAGCACCACCCCCTCTACTGACTAGAACAACACTGTCAACTGGGAGCAACAGGATTGCCAGCCGTTGCCCTCCTAGTCCGTAATCTGGATCAAGATCTGGCTCTCCCTCCATTGCCAAGACCTTAGAAGAGTGCTTGCTTCACCGATGACACATGTGAGCTCAGTGCAACCGGCAATGAAGATGATGATGCACAAGGGGCTCGAGCAAGCCTGCTGCCTTATCCTCTCTCAATCCGCTCTTCCTTGGGCCTTGTTGCCACCACTGCCTGCGCCCTCCTCTCCACTTTGTCTACTCATATTGGAGGTCTCAATGGGCAAAAGCTTGACATAGACTGACACACTAAACTAGACTAAAATCAAACTAAACCGCCTGTGGGCAGGAGTCCATCGATGACTTCACCCTCCCTGCTGTCAAACCCAGGATGTGCAAGGTGGCCATAAACCCATTTATTGCTGACATGTGGAGGGCAGCCAAGAAGGAGGAGATCTGCTCCCTTCAGGACAACTACAAGGTGTTCATCCTGGTCGACCGCTTGCAGCTTCCCTCCAACGCCAAGATCATCCACGCAAAGTTCATCTACACCATCAAGTACAACGAGACCGGCATCCCCTACAAATCCAAGGCTCGCATCGTCGCGATGGGCAACGAAGCAACAGCAGGGATCAACTTTCACGGCACCTTCGCACTGACTCTTCAAGCTCCCTTGCTTCACACCTTCTTTGCCATTGCCGTCCAGCACGGCCTACTTGTTGAGCAAACGGACGTCAACAGGGGGTACCTCTATGACAGCCCGGATGTCAAGCACATTTTTGGGGCCGTCCCCAAGGTGCAAGGCGGAGCTTGCTACACGGTCAGCTAAGCTGCTGGAGAAGTCTTTCGGGGTGGATCCCGCGGGGGTGCTAGTGAGGAGGAAACAGGGGGGGTTGAAGGACCGACTTGGGTGCGCGCTTTCGGCGACCTGCTTTCTCTCTAGTCGCTCATGAGAGATTGCAGTAATCAAGGTACACACTTTGGTCCTGTCATTTCCTCTCGAGCAGCTCCAGCAAAGGAGAACAAGCTTCTCCTTTCACAAGGCCATTGTCAGTGAGATCCCCAAGCTCGGAGGCAAGTTCCTGCACCTCAAGAAAGTGCTCTACGGCCTTCCTCTGCCACCACGCCAGATCTAGCAAGCAACCTATAACAACACTATTGAGGAGAACCTTGGCTACGACTCCAATGTGCCCAACTCATGCATTCATCCGCACCAAGAAGCTCGGAAACACGATGACAATCTGCACATGTCTCTCCCCCAAGGCAAGACTGACCAGCAGACAGGTTCAGGTTTAGCGTGAGCAAAAAGGCCAAACAAGGTACCTAGAATAGGTGTGGTGACGAGGAGAAATATGGGGAGAGCAATACTGCTAAGTATGCCCGGAAACAACAGTGTGGGAGACAGTGGGACTCGGACCGCTACTGCTACCGCTACCGCCAACCCACTAAAGACCTTGAGAGAAGGAGGAGAAGATGACCAGGCGCGAGCGAGGCCAAAGCCGAGCTGCTCAACGTTGGAAGGTGTGAGACGCTTGAGGCCCGAGGGAAGAACCTGCACCGAAGTGACAAAAACCACTGGGCTTGACGATTGCGTGGAGGAAGAGGACTCGGAAGAGAATGGGGTTGAGAAGGTTGCAAAGGAAACTGCACCACACCTTGCACCTTGGCCGTCCCAGCTGATTGCGTAACTCCCATCCCTCCGGTGCAAGGGAGTTAGGTTCACTGACATGTCCTGTATTCTGCATGTTAGTATTGGCTTACAGCGCCTCGGTGAAAAACCTCCCGAATGGGTGTCGACCGGCCCTGTCGAGTTCAGGCCTAGCCTGCCAAAGTCCAATCGCGGCCCCCTAATAGTCGCTCCGCTTGCGTAGTTACACTGCAATTTTCCGCTTCTACAGAAAAAAAAGGCAACGGTTTCATGGTGTAGTTGGTTATCACGTATCCTTAACATTCGCGAATGATTCGGATAAGGTCTGCGGTTCGATCCCGCATGAAATCATTTTTTGCCTGCGTGCAGGTGCATTTGCAAGGCAGAGCACTCCTTTTTGCCCTGCGGGTTGTGTTTGACCTCAGCTTGCCCTCTCTTCCGTCACTGCTCCCAAGATCTATGCCCTCTACCTGTTCTGCCTGCAGCTTTTTGCAAGCAGCTGCCATAGAAGCGGATCCTGAGCCTTCCTCCTTGACCATTCTCAGTGTCCCTGAGGCTTCAGTGCAGGTTTGCCTTTAGCAATCCTCCTCTGTGGAGTTCCTTCATCTCAGCAGGTCACACACTCATCAACTTTGCCCATTGCCGGTCACCACCACTGCTGCTTCATGGCTGCTGCCCAGCACACCTCGTCGGACCATCCCACTCTGCTTGCTGCAGCATCTATCTGCTGATGCTGTGGAGGTAAGGGTAGATAGGTGAAGAGAGCAAAAGGAAAGGTACAGGGGAGAAGGGGAGGAGAGCAAAAGGGGAAGGAGGGATTGGGTTCAGGAGGGAATGGGTTCGGCGTTCGGACCGAACGGTTCGGTCGAGTGCTCAAGGCTCAACCACAAGAGCACTTTGGGGGGGACTGCAAGGCTTCTAATCTCTTGAGGTTGACTGTAGGGGAGTAAGAGATTTGAAAAGATCTTGACTGCAGGTGTGATACGGAAGCGGAGAGGTAAAGTATGCTTGATAATAAGTATGTAGGCCGGCTTTCATGCCATTGTCTAGATGCTGTAGGGTCTAGCCAGGAGGGCTGTTGTGTAATGAAGCTGTGTTTGTGCTTGTCTGCTATCCCCAATTTTGTGCTTGTCTACTATCCCCAATACGTCCTATGCCCCAAGAAGCCCAAAACCAGGGTCCGTGCTCGCTCCTCCTGCCTCATTGAGCCCTAACCCCCTAGCTGACCTCGCTCCCCTTCCTAACTTGCCCACATTACTCTCCATGCTGCTCGGGCGTCAATCCTGTGCTCCCGTTGATGCTTGGGGATCAAGTCCGGCAAATCTTGATTCTTGACTCCGCAAGTCAGCGAGGATGAGAGTGGGCCAGATGCGGCCTCGGCGCTTGAGCGTGTAAGGGAGTGAGGTGATGGCATGCCATGTAGGATCAGGGGCACGCAGGAAGCAATGTAGATGCAAGGAGGAGGCAATTTGAGGTGGAGCCGAGAGGAGGGGGAGCGAGGGGAGTCAGAGAGTCTGCGGAATAGGGGAAGCTGGGAGGTTGAGGTGACGGGAGTGGGAGTAATAGGAGGGGTGTAGTCCAGCAATACCTTGATAGCCTTGCTCTTGTTGAGGATGATTGTGTTGGTCGACTCAGACAACGGAGATGGGCTCGGCAGTGACCTTGCCAAGGTTTGCGGCAAGCGAGGCGCATTGGATGCGGCAAGGGCAATGATTTGGCGATCATGTTGACGATGAGCTTGTCGGCGTAGGGCGTGGAGCTGGCAAGAGCGGCGCGCAAAGTGGCGGTCGACAGCTGTCGGTGTGATGTATAGGTAGTGTTCTGGTGGTGTGGAGTGGTGAAGTACAAAAAATTGAGTCCTGCAAGTGCAGGGAACAAAAGAATACTTTGTAACGACGTTGGCAGGACTCGAACCTACGCCCTCAGAGAGGATCAGCTAATCGAGTGTATCGATTCTAGGCTGACGCAGTAACCACTTTGCTACAACGCCGCGGGGAATGTGAAAGAGCTCCCTGTAGAGCGTATATAATCTCCAGTTTGGGTCACGTCCGAATTCAGTCCGCCCGTCCCCTCCCGCCTCGCCATTGGCATGCGCACAGTGGTGTACATTGCACTACCAGCTGACCCAATACTCTATCTAGATCTGGTTCCCGTGGGCAGTGCGCCCGAGGGGTAGGAGTAGGTCGAGACGATGACGGTGAAGGGCGTTGGTAGGTTCGGAAGTGGTAGGTGACGACGATCCCGAATGCTGGTGCAGATCCGCAAAGGGCCTATGAGCGAAGGTCAGCAGGAGAGCAAGAGAAGGGGGATGCTCAGCGCTCACCCAAAAGAGATTGGCGTCGATCTCGGCGGTTAATCCTCGCTTGATGGTCCCGTCAGCCAGCACTACGTCGTAGGCGATGATGTTGTCCAGAGTGAGACCTCATTTGCGCGACGAGGGCCAATACCCTGCAGCAAATTGACTCTATCAGCCCTTCCCGTCTCCCCCTCCGCTCTCTCCAACGCCAAGCTCACCTCCACATGCCGCATGACCTCCAATCCCAACCCAAGGGCACACGCCATGGCTCATTGCTCTTCCATGGTCATTCAAAGCCAAAGTGGTATCGCCGAGTTGAGCACCGCCTTGTACATGCGCTGTCTCGTCCGAGTCGACGACGATGGATTTGTGCTTGCTCAGGTCGAGCATGAGGGCGCCGTTGGTGGCTCCGAGTCCGTAGGAGGCTTGTATAACACAGCTCAACACTAGCCGACGTTATGGCAAGCCCTCAGAACTCACATAAGAGTGCCCCCCACCTCTCGCCACAACGGCGACGCCGAGCTTCTTCCCACACTTGACCGCACTGGCAACCTGCTCAATTGACGTCGGGAAGACTACAGCCGCAGGGAACCTTTGCAGCCTCAAGTTGAACGGGTACACGATGCTCGAGTAGTCGGGAGAAGACGACGAGATCGGCGAGAGCCCTCCTGCGCTGAGGCAAGAGTCGAGAGCGGGTGAGCGGCGGTCGAGAGGCGTTGCGGTGCTGTAGGTGAGCAGGAGGGYGAGTAGGTAGCTTATCACGAGTAACATGGTCGAGAYGTGGCGAGAAKMCGRAGWGAAAGAGAGATCACGAGCGAGAGGAGATGAACTTTGACTTGCTCGAGACTCCCGCTCCCCGCTCCCGAGTGGATGACCGAGCCAGGCGATGCAAGAGCTGGCGGATCCTCCGAATACAGGGTGCAAGGTGCTATACACAGCTGAGTGATAATGGCTTCAGAGCTAGTGAGGACTCATTGCAGGAAGAACGACGCTCTCGCTTTTCAGGCTTCTCGGCGCCGAGGGCCTTGAGGCCGTTCGGGAAGGGAGCCGGAGACCTCTGCAAGCACTGGGAACTGGGCGGTCTGCAGGGGGACGCTTAAAAGCTTTGCTCCAACGCATGTTCATTCGGCTTTACGTGCCCGCAGTCCATCCTCGGCGCTCCATCGCTCGCTCGGCGTCTCATCTCTCCCGCGCCTCATTTGCGCGCAAACCTCGCTCTCGACATTCCACACCACCACACCCTTAAACACAACATCAGAACAACCTCCCCAGTACATCATCCAACTGCTTCTTCGTACCTCCCTTCCTCCTCTCCTCGCCATCGCCTCCCTTGCCCGCTCCTCCTCCAGCTCCGCCAGCAGCAATCGGTTCCCTCTGCCTATACGTCCGTCCCTTCTTCTTATCTTTCTTTCCCTCCCCACTCTCCTCTGCGTCTCCCTCGGGCTTCCTCTTCTTCCCACCCTCACCCTTGCCCTGGGCCTCGCCCGAGCCGGAAGCAGCCGACCGACCCGCCGCCTTCTCCTCGATCTTCCGCCCCACACGCGCCTTCTCCACGGCTGAGAGGTAGGACTCCTGCTCTGTGCGCGAGTGTTGGAGATGGAAGCGGAGGAGGGAGGTTTGCGTGGCGCGTTCGAGGGCTGTTGAGGGGGGGAGGGCAAGGAGAGGGAAGCGCGAGAGAAGAGCAAGAGAAGAGATGGAGGCGAGTGAGGAAGGGGAGGGGGTGTGAAGGAAGAGAGTCAGCTCTCAGCTCGGCGAGGGAGATCGACCGAACGCCGAAAGAGACACGACAACTCACCGACCTGCTCGCTGAGCATATCCCAACGGAAGCGCGGGAGGTACTTCATTGTCCACACGTCGTCGCGGTGTCGCGTGCCCTTCTTGCCACCTGTTCTCGTTGAGCGCAAAGGGGAGAGCGAGCGAGCGAGTGGAAAAAGGAAGAAGCGGCGAGGGCAGGGTCAGCGGCTGCTCGACCGAAACGGGCGAAGGGAAGAAGCTAGGGAGGGAGAGGAACACGCACCGATAGTCTGCGCATTCAGCATCTCGGCCACACTCCTCGCGACCCTCTTGTCCTCAAACTCGACCCATCCTTCAGCGAACTTGTGCTCCTTGTGCTTCTCGGCTTGGTGGCGCCCTCCTTTCTTGGAGGAGGATTGAGGAGCGGGTTGGTCGACATCTGTGGTGAGGAAGGGGAGGCGGGAGAGAAAGGGGAGGGGAGGGGGAGGGGGAGGAGGAGGAAGGAGAGCGGGAGGAGAGGAGGGTTAGCGGACTGCTGCCCGACGACGAAGGGTGAGTCGCTGCAGCGGGTGGACACCACCAGCCAAGCTGTAGCGGCGAAGCTCCGAAGTCGCCAAATCGAGAGGGCTTCAGTAGGTCAGCGAGCTCCTCGCTCCTGCACCCGGCCAGAGCGAACGAGACTCGCGAGTCGACGTCAGCTCGCCCCGTCGAGTCGGGCAAAGCGTGCACTCCTTATGTAGGCAGCAGCGCACAGCGACTCAAATGCGCACCATCTTCCCCAGTTCCCACGACGATCTTCCCGCCTCCCAGCGAGAGAAGCGAAGGCATCGCCGAGCGTGCAGAGAAGGTGCCCGCTCCTCTGGGCCGCCCTCGCGTTCCAAGCAGTTTCACTGATAGCTAGACTCGGCTGTGCTGCGACTCAGAGAGCCGGAAACTCTCCGATTTGAGAAACGATCAGCAACCCTCCGTTTGAATGGTCGCCAAGCGCTTCATTATGCGAGAGAGCTGCAGAGCTTTGAGCGGTTCCAGCTTGCCCAGCACCAGCCGAGGCATGGTAGCAGTAAGTCCCTCATCTGCCTATCCGTTTACAGCGAGCGCTCCCGCCGATCTGATGTGGCGATAGCGCTCGCTGAGGAGGGAAGCGAAGCGACTACGCTGACACCAGGCTTCTGCAAGGCGCGGGCGGACCAGAGAGGCGCCGGGTAGCCGTAGTGAGTGCCGCCGAGCTCTGCTTCCATCACCATTGCTTAGGAATGTGCAGCCAGCCCCGTCTTAGGACCCTCTGAGCCGTCTCGAGCCCGGAGAGAGATGCAGACTCCTTCAATCGCTACAACGAGCGTCGTGGCGGATGCAGGCCGGAGCGTGAACATCTACCTACACAGCGAGCCCCCGCCATCCGTGAGGTCGGCACAGGTGAGCGCCGAGAGGGACAATGAAGCTCGGCCTGCTACTCTGTAGCCGCGTACAGCAGCTCGCAGGGCAGCCAGCGGACACTGGAGATGTCAGTAGAGCGTTGCAGAGCTCTGCTCCCACCAAGGCGAAGATAGAGATGCACGGCGACCTCCGGGGCTCGCTGCGCGCCTCAGCCGACGAGGAGCAGAGCACTCAGCCCACCAAGACCTTCTACAGCTGACATGCGTAGAGTTTTCCGACGATCTACACCACCTTTACAGCGAAACCCACCTTCAGCATCCACGCCAGAGGCAGTCCTCGCCGAACGAGGAGAACGAGCCGGCCAGCCAGCTGAGCAAAGTAGCAACTACTAGCACTGCTCGGCAGAGACCCGCATGCCAGGCGAGCGAAGCGGGCGCTCCTGCACTGTCTTCTCGCTCAGAGACGTCCAGCGAGCCCTAGCCGAGGCGTCGATGAGCGCCTCAGCGAGCCGGCGAGTGCAGAGCCAATCTACCAGCTACCGTCGAAAGGTACTCTAGCATACAGCGCACTACGGGAATGGTCAATCTACTTTGCAACAGCGAGCCCTCAGCACCGCGAACGGCAATGAGAGTCCTCGCCGAGTGTGAGCCGACGTCGACCGACGGCTCCGAGAGGCAGCCCAATCGCTACAGCCAGTTCATCAGAATGCAAAACATCCGCTTGAAGCGCTTTGGAGCTCTGCACTCGTCTCCGAATACGTAGAAACACGCGGCGAGCCCTCACCGAGAATCCGCTCTGCGCCTCTGCTGTCGAAGGAGTGCAGAGCTCTTGGCAACTGCCATGACCGCCGAGCTATACGCATGTGAGTGAGATCGACACGCGCACACGCCAACCACAGCGTACCCTCCCCGCCACAACGCGACGGGAAAAGTCTTCGCCGAGGGAGTGCCGAAGTCGACCGACCGAGCCAGCTACATCTCGTGAGGACCTGCGGGCTTCTTGAGACATCGAGCCAGCTACATCTCGTGAGGACCTGCGGGCTGTCTGAGATATCGAGCCGCCGCACTACGCGATCGAAAGCTCTACTACCTACGACGACATTGGGAAACGCTCAGCGAACCCTCGCCGAAGGTCCGCTCAGCGCTTCCGATAGCGAGAAGGTGCAGAAATACACCGCCGCTACCAAATCATCGAGCTTGACAGATTTGATGAGTTCGACTGAGATCGGTCACCCGTAGCGAGCCACCGCCGCCGCCGCCAATGCGGCAGCGAAGGTCCTCGCCGAGCAGCGCGAGCTGAGTCGACTGCTCCTCAGCGGTCCTGAATCATCCTCGCCACTCCATGATCAACTCCTCTTATCTTTCCCCTCCCGCTTACCCTCCCTCCTAGCCCATTCCATCCCATCTCTCCCCCTCCCTGCCCAGCCCTCGCCTCACTTGATCGCGTACTCACCACTCCTCTTCAAATAGACCCTGCCAACTTCCCCAAACGCGCTCAAGAGATGCTTGACCTTGCTAGGCCCCATGCCGGGCGGGATACGGGAGAGGGAGGGTCGAGGGGAGGAGGAGGGGCATGTTGATGAGGAGCTGAGGGGAGGGTGCGTGGAGGGTGCTGATGAGGTACAGTTGAGGTTTCGGGGTTGCTGCTGCGGGTCGCTAGTACTAGCCGTGATACATCACTGCTCGTATGAGGCGAGAGAGCGGCTGTCGAGCGCTGTAGCCGAGTCGTCCATGCGCGAGTTGGAGCGGAGGGCGGCGAGGAGGGTGTAGGAGGATAGGAGGATAGGCGGACAGAGTGGAGTCACTCTTCAGTTCTGTAGGTCGATCGGCTAGGCGGAAAGCGCAGCGAGACGAGCAGAAGACGAGGAGAAGATGACGGGAAGAAGGAGAGAAGGGCGAGAGCCGAGAAGGGAGCGGTGTTGGAGCTGCTGGGGAGCAGTGTATGCAGTCTGCTGAACCCAGTGGGTGTTTATGCTGCTCTGGAGCTACGGATAGGCGATCTCAGAAGCTCCGAACTGACCCCCACACGGCTGCAAAACCGAGCTCGGCGATCGCTTCGAGTTCCCAGCGCGAACCAGAGGCCGAAGAGGAGAAGTGCTCGCTCTACGAAGACTTGCAAAAGCTTTTTCACTTCATCAATAGGTCTTTCAGAGGTCGAGAAGAACGGGCCCCGAATAGCAGCCAGATGAGGTCTAGGCGCCGAGCTTGTAGAGCTGCTCGTTTCGTTTCGCAGAGCCGCTTCACCACGCTTGCATCTCCTTTTGTGCACAGAGGACTGTACATCTCCTATTGATACGCGACCAAACAGACCAACTCGCAACTTGAGAGACTAACTCCGACTGCCCTCCTCCCGAGCTCCTCTCCACCGCTCGCGCGACTCTCACCTCCACACCTCGGGCCTCACGCCCTTCTTCTCAAACCGCGTATGCGAGGGATCCTTCTTGCCGTCGCGGAACATCCAAGTAGAGAGATGGGCGCGGAGGATGACGCGAGCGGGGAGTTGAAGGAACGCCGAGAACTCGGCGACGAGGTGCGAGTTGTCGACCTGCTTCTTGGGAGCCTCCTCGTCCCCCATCTTGCTATGGTGGGGGTAGTCCCATCCGCTAGTGAACGAGTAACCGTGGCAGCGGTGGGGATGGCCGCAGATCCAGAGTTTGGAAGAGATGGGCTCCGGCGCCCCGGCGGCGACGGCTCGGTCGGCTTCGGCGGCGTGCTTGAGTATGGCGATGACGGTGTTGGAGGTCGTGTAGAACTTGGGGAGGGAAGGTTCGAGGTCGGAGGGGTCGGAGTCGTCGGGGCGGAGAGCGAAGGCGGGAGGGGAGGCGAAGGAGGAGAGGAAGAGGGGGAGTCGTCCAAAGGCTTGGTGACCGAGCCATCGTTCCAGCAGGGAGTTGTCGTCCTCCTCGTCTTCAACCTTGTCACCATCACCATCGCCTCCTTGTCCTTCCGTCGCCGCCTTGCCCTTTGCTCCGAGCTGAGCCGGCCCCTCTCCGAGTCCCCTCCCTCCTCCCCAAGCCGCCTCTCCGCTACTCCTGACCCAGCCGCGATGGAAGCAGACAGAGCCGAGCTGCTCTTGTACTGCATCCCAATCGACCAATCGCTGCCTTTCGTCCTCCGAGAGCGAGTCGAGAAGTCGAGGCTGGCGGCGGAGGATCTCGACCGTCCTCTCCTCCTCCCAGCCCGTCGGTAGCGGTCCTCCACATACCTCCATGACTTGCCACGGATATTAAAGCATCTGCTTCCCGATGTTGGCGTAGGTGCAGGTGTAGTGGTGGTCGGTAGACTGGCGTCGGCGGCGGTAGGTCGAAAGGCGGGAGTGAGGGCGGGAGGCTGAGGATGAGGGAGAATGGGTGGGAGCTGAGGAGGAGGCGGTAGTCGAGTGTAGAGTGATGTCGGTGGAGGGGTGCGAGGCCGAAGAGCCAGGGGAGGCGGCGGAGAGTGAGGAAGAAGGCTGGCGTTCCGAGCACCGATGTCCGCCGTTCTCGCCGCCGAGCGCCTCCTCATCGCAATCCCAGCACTCGAAGAGGAAAACGCCGTTCCCTTCGGTCACTCGAGCTTGATGTGGATTGTTGAGGGTGAGCATGGCTTCCGCCTTGCTGTGTGTCGAAGTCCATGGTCGACGGAGGCCGAGGCCGACGGCGGCGCGAGAAGCCGCGAAGGCGATCAGATCGTCCGATGAGAGGTGGAGAAGGTGATGTCGTCCGTAGGCGAAAGCTGAGCGAGCGAGGATCAGGTTCTCATCACGAGAGAGGAGCCACGAGCGCCATTCCGAGCTGCCGACGGTTGTAGCAACGGGCGAGGGGACGGTGGAGAGGGAGCTACGAATACCGCGTCGAGTCTCTTGATTGTGGCGAGAGATGAGGCGAGCGAGCTGACGGCGGCGCTCAGGCGAGTTGGGGAGGCCCTCGGTCTTCTCGGCGGCGTCGTTGTAGCTGTGAAGAGACCGCAAGTTAGCTCTGCAAACGCCTAGCAAGAGAAAGAAGGGGAGGGCGCAAGCTTGGTGGCAACAAGGAGGAGAGACTCGAAGTCGGGAGAAGCCGAGAGTCGGGGGGTGGAGAGCGAGAGCGAGGTCGAACTCACTTCTGCATGGCCGTCGAGAAACGATCCCCTCTCACACAATCCCGATCCGCTCTCACTCCCTCTTCTACTTCATCCCATCCCCGCTTCTCTCCACTCATCACTACCTTCGCCGCCACCAAGCGCTTGACCGCCCTATCCTCGCTTGCCATCGCCCTCACGCTCCTCACCGCCCGGTCGAGCTCCAGAAGCGAAGCTCGTTCGTCCTCCATCGCCGCGCTCAGTCCTACCACCCTACTCGCCTCCTCCACGAGCTTCCTCACCGCAATCATGGACGACTCGTCGTCGGCCGGTCGGAGGAGGTTGCCGACGGAGCGGAGCAGCTCGCCCTCGAGGGTGCTGAAGAAGAGGAGGTTGCGGATGGGGAGAGAGCTAGTCGTGTCGTAACGACTCGCGCCGCCGTCGAATGCGAAGACGACGTTGCGGAAGTGTCCCGAGGCGAGCTCGACGGTGACGGGTTGGCCAACGTGCTCCGAGAAGTTGCGCAGAGGCACGCCGTGCCAGGTCGGAAGCTCGACGATAGCGATGATCAGGTGTAGGCGAGAGAGGTCCTGGTGTACGAGGACCGCCTCCCAATCCTCGGGCGAGATGTCCTTCTTAAAGAGTGTGGGGAGGATGCCCGAGACGAAGAGTTGCGCGAGCTGTGAAGCCAACCGGTGAGCTTGGGCTACGACAGCGAGCAGAAAGTCAGGACTCACCTTTGCTGACCGCACGACACAGCCTGGCGCGTTCCAAAACTGTAGAAGACCAAGCACGAGGAGGACGAGCACGATGTCGAGGTCTCGGTGGCGAAGGAGGACGTCCCAGAGGTCGACGACGGCTCCGAACGCCTCGGCGATGACTTCGTAGTCGATGTCGTCGACCGCTGGTCCGTTGAGGAGCGAGGGGTCGAGACCTCGAGCGTAGGCGAGGAGACGACGAATTAGATACGGGCTCCCGCCCGCCGTATCTGCCCAGAAGGCTACCCCTCCGTTCTGGTGGTCTTCTGTAGTGATGTCTTTGAGCACCGTGACGGCGTCGGCGTATCCATCGTCGGTGAGCTTGACGGCGGCCGAGCGACTCGCGACTTGCTCCAAGCTACGCGGGTCGATGGGCGCTCCTGCACCTCCTCGCGTGGTCCACATGTCGTCCAGCAGCTGGTAGCGAAGCTTGAGCGCGTCTCGAGTCTCCCCCTCCAGTTTCCTGCCCTCCTCGGCGGTGAGGTCGGGCTCAGTCGCCTTCTCGGCGGCGCTGACGGTCGGGCGAGGAGTGTGAGGCGCAGATTCGGGCGAGGAGGCGGTTGTGGGGATAGTGGGTATGAAGGTGGTGAGAGAGCGTCGAACTGGACGACGTGTGATGGCGGCTTGCGCTCGAGCGAAGTCGGAGCTGAGCCGAGGATCGGTCGAAGGATCGAGCTGGAGGACCGAGTCGCGGATTGCGAGGAGCTGAGGGCTGGGAACCATGGGCTCTCGGATACCTCCTGCCGCGGTGTTGAGGGAAGAGGGACCGAGGCAGGTGATGGCGAGGGTCTCGAGGAGGTCGGTAGCGGGGTTCGAGCGAAGCGCCGCCGAGCGCGGAAGCGACGAGTCGAGCGTCCAGACTCCATCGGCGTTGTCCAACTCGAGATGGTACACATCGGGCTCGTCCTTGAGACCGTTGACGTTGATGAACGATTTGACCAAGTTGAAGACTTGAGCGCTCTTGACGTCCTCCTCGAATCGATCCGAGGCTTCGAGCTCTGTTCGACCCAGAATCCCGACGTAGACTCTGGTCGCGGGGTCCTCATCCGGTCGATTGTCCAGAGTCGAGAGGTAGGCAGCTTCCGTGAGCGAGTAGGCTGGAAAGTCGGAAAGGAGCGTCTCAACGTGCTGGCGGGCGCGAGCGACGTTGCCGGGGAGGGCGCGGAAGTAGAGCGTGAGGGTGGAAGAGGAGGAGGAAAGAGAGGTGGCAGTTGGCGAGGAAGTGAGGTCGTTGTCCATCGCGGACTCGCCGTCTCCCTCGCTTGTCTCGGCGCCTCCCGAGCCCTTCGACGCCTCCAACGCATCCTCCGCATCTTCCTCCTCCGCGAGCATCGCCTTCCACCTCTCCTCCTCCTCTTCCGTCAGGTCGACGCTCGCGCCTACTCCGTCATCGTTCCCTGCTCTCACGCCTTTGCTGCTGACGAGTCGGAGGAAGGGCGAGGTGGAAGGATCGAAGGAGTAAGGGTTTCGGGCGAGGTCGACCCAGAAGTCGACGAAGTCGGGGTGCTGCTGAAGGTAGGAGTAGAAAGAGCCGGAGCGAGGGAAAGGCGCGCGACTGAGGTGAGAAGCTCGCTTGTCGAAGATGGCGAGGAGGTGGTTGAGCGGAGAGGCGCCGGGAGGAGGGGAGTGGATGACCTCGTCGAGCTCTCGCTGTTGAGCAATAAGCGTATCCGACATCCGACCGATGGTGTCCATGTTCTTGTCGAAGATGGCCTGGCGTCGCCTCGCCGCCTCGCCGAGCCTCGCCTCCTTCCTGCCCTGCTTGTACTTGGCCGTCGCGGTCGTAGCCCTTGGGCGCACATCCGGCACCTTCTCGTGTTCTTCCGTACGGTTGGCGACGGCGACCGGCGAGGAGACCGAGGCGTCAAAGCCCGGACTTGTCAAAGACTCGATCTCGGCGGCAGCGACGCGAGGCTTCTTTGGTCGCCTGCGGGTCTTGGTGCTTAGGACGACCTCCGGCTCGGGCGACTTGCGCTTCAGAGGTCGCTCTGGCGATTGCGAGCCATGAGGATGCGAGTTGGAAGCGGCGGGATTGGGAGAGGCGGTGGGGACGAGAGGAGCTGCTGCTGAAGGGCCGAAAACGGTCGAGGCTGGAGGACCACCAGTGGAAGGAGGGTGGGTCGATGCTGGAGGCTGGCTCGATGGAGGAGGATGGAGGCGACGTCGCTTGCGAGACGAGCTGATAGAGACCTCGACGGGACTTGCAGGGCGCTTGTCGAGCACGAGTGAGCCACTGTAGAAGTGTTGCAGCATGTGAGCTGCCAGTTCACGCCGAGAGAAGTGTTGAACAAGCCTCGGACGTACGATGATTGATCCTGATCGTAGTGATGAGCTGTCGGCTGCACGCCGAGGTGATCGTCGTCCATCTCTGCTTGCGAGTGCAGCGAGTCAGGCTTCCCGAACTATCACACCAGGCGCCAGCTACGGAAAAGTGGTCCACTGGAACTCACCTCCTTCCAGTCCCTTCGACCGATGCTCAGCAGCCATCTCCGCACTCTCGTTCATCTCTGAGGCTCTACCCTCTCGCTCCTCCATGCCAGACAGCTGGGTTCCTTGAGCGTACGTGTCGAGCGAGCCGAGTATTCAGGAATGAGGAAGCAGCTGTAGGTGGTCGAGAGCGGCGACGAGCCGAGGATGTGGGACGGCGAGCTGTGGGGCTGAGAGAAAGAAGACGAGGGAAGTCAGCGAGCGCTCATCGGGGGGCGGAGCTTGCAGTGAAGCTCTTTTGCTGCTCCATTCTCCCGCTCTGCGCCCCTGGACCAACTCTGCGCTCACGCCATAGCCCACACGAGCCCGCCGCCGTGTCTCGTTGCTTGCCGAGCGAAGTCTCTGCGCGCGCAGGGCCGTCGATCATCTTGCGAGCAGCCCACCAGCTCTCAAACCACTCCGACAAGCGCGTCCTACTCCAGTACCGAGAGCTCACCGATAGCAGCCTACGAGCAGACGAGACCGAGAGTCGAGCGAGCTTTTTCGAGAGGGGAAGAGCGAGTGTATGAGTGGACTAGCTCGGAGGCGAGGCCGATAGACGAGCTTGTAAGCTCGTGCTGCTGCGAGCTGTACGAGAGTTGAGAGCGAGTCGAAACGAAGCGGCGAGAGGGAAAGATGGGCCGCCCAAGTCGACGAGATGAAAGGCGACGGCGCCCTTCTTCCTTCTGCTGTTGTCTCGGCCTGCCTGTCGGTTGATGCTCAGAGTCAGTATTTCTACCCAGATTGCCCTCCGCCCTGGGCGTATACCCTAACAGCTCGAAGCCTCCCCCTCGCTCGACTTGGCCTCTACCTCGCCTCAGAGCTTCAACTCACAACTCTGACGCTTTCGCTCCGTGATCTGATCGCTCCACAGCGCTGCCGTAGAGTCGTAGACTGCGCCTCGGACCACCTCTCTGCACCTCTGCAGCATCGCTCCTTCGCGACGACAGCTTGAAGCTCCGCCGTTTCGGGTTGTCGGAGGAGGGGAGGGACATGCCGAGTAAGAGGGATGTAATGTCGATGAGCTGGTGCTTGGGCTACTTGGGCAGCGGGCTCGTTTGAAGAGCATTGCTCAGCGGGGAATGTGAAACGAGTGTTGCTGCTCTCGGCGCCTGAGGGACGAGGGGAGGGGGCTGTCCGAAGCTGGCGTCCATTCTTGAAGATTTTGGACACATCTGCGCGTGCTGTAGGCCGAGCGACGACGAATACGGAGGAGTCGAAGGGCGGGGCAGGACGTGTCGCTGACTCTGAAACAGCAGCTTGAGTTGTAGGCTTATTCCCTTTTCGGTGTTTTTGCAGATACCACAGTATCGTGTTACACCGCTCTCTGCATTTTTGTGCCCCCCCCCCAGCTAGCTTTGACGCTTTCTGGTCGTGAGTTCGCGCTCGCCGAGCGCCGTCGAGTTTCGCCGAGCGAGACAGCGAGTTTGGTCTGTGGTGTGGGCGGAGGCCGAGCAGACCAATTTACACGAGCCGAGGTGTCTGCCCTATCGCGGCTGGGAAGCCTGGTAGATGAGCTCGGCGAGGCAAAATCGACTTCGGCGTTGCTGAGCTTCGCTGCCACAGCTCTTGGCTGAAGTTCTGTGCTCACCTTCCGAATCAGCTACAGAGTCTGTGATACCTCTCACACCTCTGCTGGTTGTCGTTGCAGCGCCCAGCCACTCGGCGAAAGCGCCCTAAGCACGAGCTCGGCGCTCGCAACGGCCGAGAAACGCGAGTTGCACTCAGCTGCAACTCGGGAGGCGCGAGCGAATCACATCGACATCAAAGGGCTGCCCCGCAACCTCCCAACATGAGGCAACTTTTGGGGTCGACGGCCGAAGAAAATCACGCTCAGGCCGTCGCCGAGCAGAAGGGCCGTGCAGAAGTCTGGGCAATGTGGGTTCTCCAGCGGGCTCAATCTCGCGCTATAAGCGGATCTCAAAGTACTAGAGTACAGAAGCGGCTACAGGAAGAACAGATCGCTCTGAAGCTCCCTTCTCGGCGCCAGCGAGCGATCCTTTTGCTTTCTCGTCGCTTTCGCACCCAGCTGCTCACTATAAGCAAGTCGGAGCCCCTCGACAGAACAACGGAGCGCGAGGGGGATATCCAGAGGGGCTCCGGCGGGCTGGCAATTTCAGCGGGGACAAAGGCGAGGTCCGTGCTCTTCTCGCCGCCGCCGAAATGTTCTGTGTTGTGTTCTGCTCGACTTTTCTGCTTTCCTCTACCTCACACTCTTTCTTCTCTCTTTATCACACCTCCCCAGCTGCACAGCAGACAGCAATGTCGGCAGCTCACGCAGTCTTCTCCGCCGTCCGAGCAGCCGCGCCGAGCGCCAACCCCTTCAACGCCATCGCCCACGCTCTGTTCAGCAAGTTCTACGCGGGCATGCCGGTGTTCTTCATGCAGTCTGTCAGTGTGATGCACGCGCTGTTTGGCCTGTAAGTCTCCACGAGTCGTCGAGGCTGCGCCGAGACCGACCCTTCGCTTTCTCCGCAGACAAACCGCCATCTTGCTCGCTGCTATCGGTGTTCGCTGGAGGCGTACAGGAGGTCAAGACATTTGGATCTTCCGCACCGTCTCGACGCCGCGCGGCACCTTCATCATCCCTCACTTTGCCCTTTCGTGGCAGCTCAGCACCCTGGTCTTCCTCATCCTCCTTCAAGTGAGCTCGGGTCTCTTTCTGTACATTGTTCAATGCTGACACACCCTACAGCCCTACCTGGTGATGACCAGGGAGCATGCCAGAGGAAATGACTGGCCGTGGTTCATGGGGGCAAGGGCAATGGGATATTTGCCGGCTTGGGTATCCACTTGGCTGGCAGTGAGTCCCTATTCACTTATACATCCTACTAGGCTACATATAGGGGCAGCGGGAGCCCCTAGAATCGGCCTGCTGAGCACTGCATTGCTCGCCGAGCATGCAACGCCGAGCACTGAGCACTGGAGCCAAACAACAGCTGATTCTCATCCATCTTCCAACAGCTCTGGTCCCTCACCGTTGCCGTCTGCCTCCCAAGGGCTAAAGGACGCAGTCACAAACGCGCCACCTTCCTCACCCATCCTCGCTTCATCAACGCTCACTTCATCGGCGGCCTCATCCTCTGCTGTGTGTGTATCATGACCCCCGCCAACATCTGTTCACCTCTCTACGACCGAGCATCGGAAGCTCATGGACAAGCCCGTGCCCTCCTCCTCGGATTCGCCCCTTCCTACGCCAACATGACGAGCGCCGAGGTCGACGCCGCTCTCGCCCAGGTCGAGCCTTTCGTCGACACGATGCTGAGCAACTCTGCGTTGTTCCCCAAGTGGCTGCGAGTCTGCTGGACCATGTGGAGTATCTGGGTCCTGTATGCCTACGTCGTGAGTGTTCATCTTCTCGGCGACAGCAGGACTCAGACTGACTCTCTCCTTCCTTCGCAGATCTTTGTCATCGTCGCGATCCAGTACTTCGGCTACATCAAGCGGTCCATGGTCAAGGTCACCAGTATGGACACCAGCGACCAAGGCCGTCAACTCAGGCTCGCCTCCCTCTTCGCCGCCCTCACTTCGGCTTTGGTCACTCTGCTCGGCGTCGTCTACTTCGGCACCTCCCTCGCGGTCGCCGTCTGGACTAAGCAAATCCTGTCAAACTCGTATTCCCTCGCTGTAGTGACCCTCATCAGCCTGTGAGTTCATCTCAGGAGCAGCTGGGACTGCTCGGACCTCGAGCGCCGAGCTTGAAGTCCGACAGAGGTCTACGAGCTAGAGCTGACCACTTCCCTCACCCCACAGCTACGGATTCGGCATCCTCGGACTCTTCGCCGCCGCCCTCTCTCTCGCCCAATCTCTCCTCGGCTCGTCATCGAGCACCAACATCCTCTCCCCCTCCCTCGACCCCTCCACGGGCACCAAGCACCGCGGTACTCGCGTGCATGTTTCGGTCCACACTCGTACGGACGTCGATCACGAGGTGGAGAGGGAGAAGAATGTCGTGCAGCTCGAGCTGGCCGACTGGCAGCGCGCGACCGAGGAGAAGGGTCGCCACGATTCTTACGCCGAGGTGTCTTTGTAGTCCGTTTTCTTTACCCCCCACATTCGTTTATTCTTACAGCCGAGTATCACTCCCAAGGGCTAATATGCAACTATGGTCAAATCAGTACATCTACAGTCGACCGGCGCGAGAGAAGCTCGGCTCGAGATCGCCGAAATCGGCTCTCCTGCTCGAAGGAGAGCTCCCACTCACCGCTCCTTTCCAGAGCACTACACCATATCACCATCACGTGCTCTCCTGATCCCTTTTGTAGCGTATCGAGGTGTCTAAAAAGCGGACCCCTTTTGAGCTCCGACTTTGAGCGTGCGGCTTTCGAAGGCTCTCTTGCTCACGCTTCATCTCGCTCGCTCGCTCTCGACAATCGCGCATCCTACAGAACTCGTACAGCAAGACCTACCGCTCCACTCAACACTCTACATCACTCACCCGCTTCTCTCCTCTCAAAAGTTCGAAAGCACCCAGACGCAAACCATGTCGTTGTGGCGCAAACCGGGGACCAAGACGTTCCAGCTCGTGCATCGCTCGCAGCGTGATCCGTTGATCAACGATCCTGATGCCAGTGACCGCGTGCTCAAGGAAATCGACACTTCGCAGCAGAAAAAGGTGAGCCCTGCCCCCGCCAGCTCTCGCTGGACCCTCTCAGTCATCTCGTGTGCGGAAGGCTGACCTCGTCTGCTGTACTACAGGGCTCCTCATCCAAGAGGCAAACCAAGGAGGACTTCCAGACCAACGAGGCCGAGCTCGGCGATGCAGCGGCATACGGAATCTACTTTGACGACGCCGAGTACAACTACATGCAGCACCTGCGTACCGTCGGAGAGACCGCCGAGTCGTACCTCGTCGAAGCTCCCGTCTCCAAGAAGGGCAAGGGCAAGGCCGCTCGCCTCGACGACGGAGGCTTCACCATGAAGGACGAAGCCGAGCGCGGCCAGAAGGTCGACTTGCCCGAGGATGTCCTCCCCTCCCACCCGCTCGACGAGGCCACCTACGTCGACATCACCTCCATTCAGGCTCCCACCATGGGCCTGCAACCCGACCTCGACCCCCGCGTGCGTGAGGTACTCGAAGCACTCGACGATGAGGCCTACGCCGTCGACGACGGAGAGGGAACCGACGAGGAGGAGGACTTCTTCGAGGGAATTATGAAGGGCGGTGAGGTGGATGAGCGCGATCTCTGGGAGGACGACGATGAGGGAGTGGACGATGTCACCGGCGGTGTGAGTCGTCTCGGCGTCGAGGACGACGACAACCTGCCGCTCGCGGACAGGATCGCTCGCTTCAAGGCGCAGCAGGGAGGAAAGGGAGCCGAATCGGACGATGAGGACGACTACTCGGAGGGAGGAGACACCATCGCCGACCTCAAGGCCGCCAGCGCTCGGCGACCAGCTCGCAAGGGAGCCAGCATGGCGGGCTCGCAGTTCTCCATGACCAGTTCGGCCATGTTCAGGAATGAGGGACTTCGCACGCTCGATGATCGCTTCGACCAGGTGAGCTTTGCATGCCCATCGTCCTTCGCTTCGGCGCTGAGCTGACTTCGTCTCCTCTCCCAGATCGAAAAGCTGTACGAGGACGACTCGGACGAGAGTTGGGGAGGCGACTCGGATGAAGAGGAGGAGGACTACGTTCCCGACATGGGCCCACCGCGCGAGGACCTCGACCAAATCATGGACGACTTCCTCTCTCGCTACGAGGTGCTCGGCGGCAAGATGCGTCACGTGCTCGACCCTACGCCCGGAGTCGAAGGCAACGCCGGCAAGCTCGATAGGATCCGCAAGTCCCTGGCGACTATGGATCTGGGCGAGGCGGAGGAGGGCGAGGATCCCGAGTTGGCGTCGAGGAGGATTGAGAAGGCCAAGATTGTGGCGGCGGTGGAGCGGCAGTACAGGGAAGAGGCGGGCAAGAAGAACAGGATCAAGGTCGAGTACACCAAGCCCAAGGAGCGTTGGGATTGCGAGACTGTGCTGAGTGAGTCGCTTTCGCTTAGTCGCTCGCTCGCTAGAGGCTGACCACCACTCGCTCTGCAGGTACCTACAGTAACGTCTCAAACCACCCTCGCCTCCTTCGCGTGCGCGAGAACGGACCCCGACCCGCTCGGATTCGCATCGACGAGAAGACTGGTTTCCCTGTCGTGACGGGCGGCGAGGAGAAGAAGGCCGAGGAGGAAGAGGACGAGGAGATGGACGAGGAGAGCGATGACGGTGCTCGTGAGTCTCATAGCTCATTTTCGGTCTCTACTGCTTTTGCTGACCCGCCTCGACCCTCCACCAGCCCGACCCGAAACGATCAAGCGACCCCGAGGCGAGACGGCCGAGCAGAAGAAGGCGCGCAAAGAGGCCGTCAAGCAGGAGCGAGCAAGTCGGCGCGTCGAGAAGAAGACGACCAAGGAGACGTTTGGCAATGAGTTCAAGCGCCAGAAGCGGATAGCTGGAAAGGCGGTCGCTGGGGGAGCGGCGGCGGATATTAGGGTCGGTGAGGGTGTTAGGCGGTTGGCTTAAATGGGCTTTGGGGGGTTGTATTACGAGGCTTTCGCTTTGTCGTTTTACTCTCTCTTCTCTCGAGCGTCTCTCACTGCTCGGCCTCGGCGAAAGCGAATCAGGAAGAAAGGTCACTTCTCAGAACCGCCTCTAGCCCTTGACTCCCAACGCCCCACTCCGCCCATCAAACACACTCAGCAAAGCGAACGCTGCGTATCTGTAGGGAGCGGCTGATGTCAGTCGAGGGCTCGGCGCAAGGCAATGAGCCGAACTCACAGCAGGCCGACGGGGTATGCTACCAGGAAACGCTGGTGGGAAAGGCGGAGGACGGAAGAGAAGATGGCGGAAGCGGAGTAGGAGCACCAAGCGATGCTCAGTACAGAGAGAAGGTAGCCGATGGTTCCGCTGCGAAGGGGCGAGTCAGCTCGAAGCGCCGAGTGAAGCTTGAGACGGTAGAACGTACTCAAGGCTGGCGACGATGGAGACCATGCTGAGAATGACGAGAGGGAGGAGGCAGTAGCCCAGGACCGAGGCTGTCCGGTAGGCGTCGATGCCACTCTCGGACATGAGGTTGAGGAGGGCGTAGATGGAAGCCGAGCCGACGAGGGCGACGCCGTAGATGTAGGAGAATTGAGGTTTGCCAGACTGCGATTCGAACAGAGGTTAGCGCGAGTCGACATTGTAGCTCAACAGGACTCACGAGGAGGAGGAAGCTGGCAAAGACGGAGCAGAAGACGAGCGGTCCTGCCAAGTCGGCGTCGTCCATGATGTGAGCGTCTACCGAGCTCAGAGGGTTGAGCACGGTGAGCGACTTCTGTAGGATGTGATCAAAGTTGATGCCGAGCTCTGCGAACGAACCCACGCCAACACGCGACACGAAGGCAAGACGTCAGCGGTCGTTTTACGCTACAGAAAAGCAAGCAGTCAAGCTCTGATTAAGTACACACCTTCCAGCAAAGGCGGCTCCCCTTCTGTACCCGTCCAAGGCGTGAAAGCGTTCCACCAGTTTGCGACGATGATGGGTCCGTTGAGCGAGCCGCTGCCGCCGCCGACGCTGCTGCCCGACCTCCCTCCCGAGCCGATTGCTCCTGCTACTACATCCTGACGAGATTGTGGGTCGAGCGAAGGTCGGCCTTGGTAGTAACTTGAGGATTGGGAGGGAGCGGCCGAGTAGAATTGGAGGTTGGGAGCTTCGGCTTGGTTGTAGGCGGGGCCGCCTTGGTAGAAGTTGGACATTTATATCCTGTACCGTGCTATTCGTGCAGTGAGAGGCGAGGCGGAAAGTAGGGTCAAAATGAGGCAGAGCACAAGAGGCGCGCCGGCTTCAGCTCACGGGTTGGCCTTGTTCGTGTCGCTGCTCGTACTCGGGATGTCACTAGAGCTCGGTCAGGTGGCAGTTGGAGCTGTGAACGATGGCCAGCACACCCTCATCTCGGCTGTAGTGAACCGTCAGCCAGTGCTCGTACGTCGTCGCTTGAGCCGCTTCGCCGCCGCTTCGCCGCCGCTTGCTGATCTTCGGCTCTCTCGTACAGCTCGGGGCTTCCCGAGATTGCATGACCATCCTACATGAGGACTGCTCCATCCTCGCTTCCCTGCCTTTCGAGCTCGCTTTCCCCATCCACTCCACCCTCACATCAACAGTCCACGCCGTCGCCTTCGATCGCACCTCGGGCAGGGTTCGTACAGCTTTACCCGCTCGCCGACATTATCCAGGGCTGATCACCTCACCGCCCAACAGATCGCAGCTGCTTCAGACGGGCGTATCGGCGTATGGGAGCCCACGGCCCCCTCGTCATGGCGGGTGCACTCCAGCTTCACTGCACCTCATACGGTCTCATCGTTGGACTTCGCCAAGGGTAGCTTTCTCGCTGAACCGCTCGCGCTCGAAGCAGTGACTCAAACAAGCTCCCTGCAGACACCATCGTCGCCGGAGGAGATGCTCTCTCGCTCTGGACCCTTGAAGAGACCCACGCACTACCAAGATGGATCAAGAGCGGCACAGAACTGTGAGCCCTTCGTTGTGCCCCAATTTGCGTACCCGTACTGACTGTGGAACCACACAGGGAAAGCTCGCCCGTCCTCACCGCTCGGCTTTCACCTTCGGCGCAGGTTCTCGCGAGTGTGCAGACCGTAAGTAGGCGTCATGTACCCAGCCAGAGTCGCCATTGATCGCTTAGACTGCTGCAGGGGAGCAATCTCGTACGGCTGTCATCCATCCTCCCGCCAACGACTCCGCCGAGCAACTCGCTTCGGTTTCGCTCGCATGCTGCCCACTCTCTGCGCCTACGAGACGTCTCCTGGCGGCCGACGGACGATCTAGCAGAGTGAGTCTGTCTGGTTCTTCGCCTCTCGCGCAAGGCTGACGCGCCCATCTCGCCCAGCTCCGGCCCCATCCTGTTCACCACGACCGTCGACGGCATCTTCCGCATCTGGGGCTGCATGATCGACGAGCCCGACTTCTTCTCCCTCTGGGCGACGCTGGACGTCCATGCCTCCCTCCCTAAGCATGTACCGCTGGCGACTTGCTTCAAGGCGACGAGGGACATGTGGCCGGCGAAGGAAGGCGAGCCGTCGAGGAGGGGCACCAAAGACGACTTTGTGACCATCTTCTCCGACGGCTCAGTGCATCTGACGACGGTGGCGGTGCGTTCGTGATCTCTCCCGCTGGTCTACACAAGCTGACCCTTCCCCCCTGCAGAACTTCGACTGTCGCCCGCCGACCTGCCTCTCGCAAACGACCATCGTCCTCCAAGAGCAAGTCTACCAGCCAACCCAGCTCGCCAACCTCCGCTACCCCACCCTCCTCATCACCTCACCCACTACCGCCACCCTCGTCGGCCGATGCTCTCGCGGCACGCTCATCACCCTCTCCACCCGCCTCGACGATCCCACGGACAAGACCTCGCACTTCGTTCATCCTCCTTACACTGTCCCCGTCAATCTTACTGGCAAGATTCGACACCTCGTGCCCACCTTTTGCGGCGAGGCGATGCTCGTGCTCGGCGATAATGGGAGGATTCAGAATTGGGAGCTTGGCGGGCATGATGTGGTGACCGAGTCGTTCGTGTCGGATCCGAGGATCAAGTCGTCGTCGCGCATTGCTACTTGGCATGATGGTGAGTCGTTTTTGCTCGTCGTTCTCGCCCGTCGTCGCTCGGCTCGACTGATCCCGAGCTTCCCACAGGTCGAATGGTCGCGACCGCCACACCCGACGGTCTCAAGGTCTTCGAATTCCGCCAATCAGGTCACCTCCGCCTCGTCGACCATCTCTCGGACGTCCTCCCCCCACTCGCCACCCTCTTCGTCGCCCGCACCGAGGACGACTCGCTCAGCACCACCATCATCGCCATCACCTCCGACTTTATCGTCCTCACCTGGACCTTCTCCTCCGCTCTTCGCAAGATATCTGAAGGCTCGACCCAATCGCTCAATGAGGCGAGATCGCCGACTTGCCCTCTCGCCGTCGCTGTTGGCGTGCCCATCCGCTCGAGCGAGAGCAAGATCGAGCAGGCGGAGATCCTTGCGGTGGATATCGCGGGGACCATCTCGTTCTGGAAAACGAGGATACCCGATTCGAGCTACACTTGGGAGGAGGGAGCCGAGCTCAAGACGGGCAAGGAGGGCGTCGTGATGGCCGCTTGCAACCCTAGTCTCATGTCTGCGCTTGGTGAGTGGTCACTGGTCATGGATTCGGTTGCTAGAGCTTACCTCTCGCGTCCGACAGTCACCCTCAACAGCGATGAGTACGAGCTCTCGATCTGGGACTCCAAGTCCTCCGAGTTCGCTTCGGGCCTTCAGTTCTCGCAGAAGATGAGGTGGGTGCTCGGTATCCAGGTCTTAGAGCTAAGAGCTAACTTTCCTGCCTACAGCGACGAGGTCATCGACTTGGACTGGTCAGCAAGCGGCGACACCCTCGCCGTTTCGACTCCTTCACACGTCGACCTCCTTTGCGCTCAACGCCTCGACGATCTCAGCGGTAGTCCTAGCTGGATCACTTACGCTTCCATTCGAGTCGACCAGTGAGCTCCACAGCCCTCATTCCCGAGCCCACTCCCTAATCTCTCTCGCTTCGCAGGATGACTTCGGCGCCCATCTCCTGCGCCTGCTGGCTCTCCCGAGGACTCGCCGTTGCTTCGGGAAACTCGCTCTTCTTCTACTCCTCCAAGCTCCTGCCGTCGAAGGAGGACTGCCACGACTTTGCTTCCTCGCGCGTCGCGCCTCTCCCGTACCATCACCCTCAGCTGCTCTTCCAGGCGCTTTTGCACGGTGGGTCGCCTCTTCGAGAACGCTCGAGAATGCTCATTGACTCGTTCGATTTCTCCCAGGTCACACCGACGTCGTCCTCAAGATCCTCGAGAGTCTCGCAGCGCAGCTCACCGAGGACGGCGATGTCACTCCCATTCGCAACAGTCGAGCGGACGACAAGATTACTGTTGAGGACTTCGTGAAGGCTCAGACAGCCAAAACCAAGGTCAGTAAATGCCTGCTATGTTCTGCTCGAGCAAGAGAGCTGACCGACGGTCTTACAGGTCACCGAGAACTCGAACGACTTCTTCTCGGCGCTCACGTCTGGCAACAAGCAGGAGTCGTAAGCTGGTCGCCACACTCTATCCGAGTTGATCGTCGAGCTGATGATCGAATCTGCAGATCATCACAAGCGGCTTCACTCACTGAGGAGGGAACTCATCGCCTTCTCGCCGCCCTCAAGAAGTGCCCGCTTCGAGGTCTTTCCAAGATCGAGCATGCGCATCTTGCGGTCGTAGTACAAACAGCTTTCGAGGTGAGTACTGCCCTGTTTCAGCCGCTGACTGAACTGACGCCCTCGGGTCGCAGATTCAACGGCAAAAAGGCTCGCTCGACTCGAACGGCCTCCGCTACCTCATCTCGATGCGCTCCTTCTTCATCTACAACGCCACCTCTCTACCCTCAGCCAACCCTCAGACAGCCCTACAGCGCCTCAAGTACCGCGACGTCGTCTGGGCCTTCCACAGCGACAGCCAGGACCTCCTCCTCGACGAGAGCATCAAGGCATGCGAGGGCAGCAAGCTCACCTGGGACAACGCCAAGGCACTGGGAGTCTTCCTCTGGCTCAAGTCGCCCGAGGTCCTCGTTCGTCCTTCGAGCTTCCGATTCCCTGGACGCCGTCGCTGATCTCGCCTTCTCATCGCAGAGTCGTCAACTCGAGGTCGTGGGCCGGACCGAGTACGTCCGACCAGACCGAGAGGACAAGGATCCCATCACTGCGACACTCTTCTACCTCGCCCTGCGCAAGAAGCACATCGTCACGACCTCTTGGAAGCAGGCGGGAGGGCACTCGGACCAGCGGTCGATGCTCAAGTTCCTCGCCAACGACTTTGAGCTCCCGCGATGGCGGTCGGCGGCTCTCAAGAACGCCTTTGCGCTGCTCAGCAAGCAGCGTTTCCGTAAGCTTGAGCGGTTCGGCCGAGCTCGCCGATTGGAGCTGACACCTCGTCTCGGCTCTCACAGTCTTCGCGGCGGCCTTCTTCCTCCTCGGCGACAGTCTCAAGGATGCAGTCAGCGTATGCTTGCGCCAGCTCGACGACTTCCAGCTCGCCATCGCCATCACTCGGGTGCACGAAGGCGACGACGGTCCAGTCCTCAAGTCGATCCTGGAGGACAACGTTCTCCCCTTTGCGTTCAAGAGTGGCTTCCGCTGGCTCGCTAGCTGGTCGTTCTGGATGCTAGGGAAGCGTGATCTTGCCGTTCAGGCTATCGTGGTGCGTCTCCCCTACGTTTGAGTTTCGCCGAGCCGACAGCTTACTCTCCCCTTCGCAGACCCCACTGAACGACCTCGCTTCGCGACTTCCCTACAAGCTCGTCACCATCGGTAGTCCCATGCACGAGGATCCATGTCTCGTCCTCCTCTTCGAGCAACTTCGTAGCTGGTCGCTTCAGACTGTCAAGGGCGCCGTCGCCGTTCCAGGTCGAACTGAGTTCAACGTGAGTGTAGTCGCTCACGAGCGTTCGTTTCTGAAGCTGATTACCCTTATCCCTCAGTTCGTCTTGCACATGTCTCGCGTACTGTGCCGCATGGGTTGGTCGCGGCTCGCCTTGTTCCCCCGCTCACTCTTCCACAGCTAACGCCGACTCTCCTCGCAGGATGCCATCTTCTCGCCCTCTCCCTACTCCGCAACTACGAGTTCATCCGCCCCGAGCCCATCACTCCCGCCACCTCACGCCCAGCCTTCAACCCACGCTCGCGAATGGGACTTCGGCGCATGTCGACCATCATGGATATGGAGGTTCCCTCGAGGCTCGGCAGTCGAGCCCCTTCGCCCGTACGCGAGACGGTCGGGGGACAAGAGTTCCATCAGGTCCTCAAGAGGGTCAAGGTGGAGAAGGTGCAGGAGTTTGACATGAGCGCGTTCAACTTCTGATGGAGCGTGGAAAGTGCATGTTGTACAGCAAAGTCTTAGTTCAAGTCTCGTGTTGTATTGGAGTGTTTCCTCTGGATGTGCTGCAGCGAGGTTCATCGAGATTCGAACTGGCGAGCCTTCTCGGCGATGGTCTGCGACCGACTCGGCTCGGCTGCTCGCTACTCTCCCCGAGGAAGGACCAAGTGGGTATAACAAGCGTTACGAATATTGCAGGTCGGCCTCTGTTTTACGGCTGACTGGCTCGGGCGAGTCGGCGAGCTGAACTCCTCTGGTTGTGGCTCACCGGCACATCATCGCTGGAGCTGTCGGAGGATAGGAATCCAGCTCCCGTCGGGTCCGACCTCCTCGAATGTCCCGACTGCCTCGATTGCTGTTGCTGCTGTTGCTGCTGTTGCTGCTGCTGCTGCTGCTGGTTCTTGCCGACCTTCATGAGCAGCTCGAACGCGAGCTTGCCGAACTCGGGCGCCTCGTTCTGCTCGACCCGCTTCTGCACCTCCTGCATGCCCTTGCTGTCCTGCACCTTACTCCACTCCTTCACAGCAAAGTCAAGCGCCATATCCTTGACCGCATCGTAGGCGAGCGAGACGTCCGAGAAGAGCACTTGAGCGACCGACTCGGCGGTGAGCTGCTTCTCGATGTCGGCGAGGGCGAGGGCTTCGAGGTCGGGAAGTTCGAGGAGATGGGCGAGACGGTAGACTGATTTAGGGGAAGCGGGGAGAGGGAGGAGAGGGTTGTCGGCGAGACGTATGGCGCGAGTGACGGAGCGCTCGTCGGCCGAGACGGTCGAGGAGAGGGGAGCGAACTCGATGTAGCCGGTGGTGACGTAGGAGAGGACCGCTTCGAAGGTGGTGTAGCAGGCCTGAGGGAGGACGATCTCATGGTAGAGCGCCGAGGAGTCGTCGTTGGTGAGTTCGGGAAAGTGGGCGGCAACAACTTCGTCGGCTTCGTCGTCCGAGTCGTCAAACTCGCGAGGCTCCAGCTCTCGCTCCGGTCCAGCACTCGACTCCTTCTCCTTGCCCTTCGAGCTCGAGGCTTCCGCATCGTCGACGCGGCGACGTTTCGAGGAAGAGGTGGTGAAGGTCTCGGCAAAGTCGGACTCGAGGAGGGTGGTAAAGTAGGGTGAGGCGTCTTTAAGGAGAGCAGAGTTGGACCAGAGCTCGAGGTCGTGTCCCGTTTGACGAGGGAAGACGAGGCGAACGTCGAGGGCGTTGCGCGAGCGCCGAAGAGCTGTCGGTCGGAGAGGGTCATTTCGTGCACGGGCGGCTCTCATACACGCCAGAGGGCTCACCAGCAGTACGACGAGCGTACTCGGCCTTGTCGTCCTTCTTGATCATCCGTTGAGGGAGCGCCTTCTTCAAAGCAGGATCCGTAGAGAGGAAGGGTTGACCGAGAACGAAGACATCGTGGTCACCCGGCTCTGACCTCCTACTGCGAGCTGCAGGGTATCGGTGGAAGATCAGCTTCGAAATCATAGCTATACCAGACGAGCGAACTCACCTGGCCGCGATGCCGACCCTCCTCCCCTTGACGTCCTCGCCGAAGTGATGAGGGTGGGAACGGCCCCAGTGAACGGTCCTACAGGGGGAGGCAAGCCTCCAGACGCGCGACCGGCAGAAGGTCGAGCTGCCGAGCCCGAAGCTTGAGTAGCAGCCTGAGCAGCTCCCGCCGTTGGCGTCGACTGCTGTCCCGAGACGACGCTCGAACGGGGACGACCGGCGGGTGCGGAAATGTACGCGCTTGCAGCAAAGGGAGCGTACGGGGCTCTTGACTGTCGCTGCTGGGTAGTGGGATCCACCGGTCCAACTTGAGCGGGGGCAGGTCGAAGTCGCGAGCCTGACGCGGGTGGAGCGCGCTGAGGTGCGATAGGACGAGAGGGGAGCGGTTGACCAGACATGCTGTAAGAAGTTGGAGAAATGAGCTGTGCTGTAGCGACTACAGACGAGGTAGCAAGCTCACCTGAGAGGGCGACGAGCAGGGGACGTGCGGAGAGGCTTGAGCAGCAGCAGAGGCGTGTCTGTAGTCTGGTAGAAGGCTTCCTACGTGGCAGTAGCTGTATTCGAGTAGTCGGCGGTCGGATGACACGAAGCGAGTAAGATGTAGCAGGAGGCAGAGAGCGCTGGAGCTCGCCGAGTTGAACAAAAGAGAGCTGTAAGCTGCTGTAAGCCATTCGACTGGAAGTTAGGGGTCGAAGTCAGGAGATCTAGTATGTCACAGAGCGTTGAAATGCTACAGACGAAGAGCGAGCTGCTTGCGCAAACGAACACCTCCTCTCCCTTCTTCCGACTCAGCTCGGCGAAGGCAAGCCTATCTCGCGTCCAATCTCAGATCAATCGCTGCCCGCTGCACTTGATCAACAATTTTACACTCATCCGCCAACGCCGGCTCTCCCGCGCTTCACCCCCAGCCTTGCCCCCCAGCTTAGAGCTCGGCGCCCGGATCGACTTCAAGTTCGGCGCTGGTGAGATAGTTTCCGCCCGTTTGGCCGTGAGCTGTAGTTGATAGACGTCGCTGCAGAGGAGTAGTATACTGCAGTGCAGCTACAGACGGTGCAAGCAACATACTTGACAGCACATCTTATCGCGCCAGACTCGCTTGTTGGCGGCTGCCTGTCTCCTCAGTGCTCACAGCCGTTCCACCTTTCTGCTCTTTCCTTTCCCCTCTTCGCTCGTTTGCTGGATTTGCTATTATGCATGCTTTCCGACAACTCGTCACCAAAAGTCCTGTTTATCAGTGATTAGGCTTCAAGGCAGGAGCCTCGGCGCAAGTCTTGCCCCCCTAAAGCCAATCTCTTAGTCCGGACAAGGAAGGAGTAAGGAGCACTACACAATCTCCAATTGCCCGTTACCTCCACATCTCGGTCATTGTGCCCCAGACGAGCCGAAGCCAAAGCTCGGCTCAGCTATCGCTGCCCGAAGGCTCAACTCTGGCTTGCCTCTGCTCTCGTCCGCTTCCTCGTCTCCTACACTCGCTCTTACACCTCAGTACATCGTAGGATTGCTCTGCATCATCCTACAACTTCCCCTACGCCCAGCTCGCTCCAGAACAACAGCCAGCGCGGCAAATCGCGCTAGGACGCTCGGAAAGCTCCCAGATGCCGCCTACGACCTCGCAGGATGCTAAGGATGATGGCAATGACAAGGGCAAGAAAGCGCGCCGAAGTAGAGGAGGATGTTTATCGTGCAGAGCCCGTCATAAAGTACCTAGCATGTCCTACAGAGCTCATGAGACTGCCGCTTATCGTTCCCCGCTCTCTAGAAATGCGACGAGCAGTTTGGACCGACAGGCGCCTGCCAGCGTTGCTTCCAAGGAAGTTGGGAATGTATTCTTCCACCAGCGCCTGGTCAACTACCGCTCAGGACCTTCCAACACGGCAAACGCGCACCTCCCTCCGCTCCTCGCTTGACAGCCCCTCCCAGGAAGGTCGCGCCGGGGACTCAGTCTGTAGGAAAGGTCTTGACTCCCGACGAGATCCAGCGGCGGCAGCAGGAGCAGCAGCGTTCGGCGGGCGACCTCCCCATCCCTGGACCGGCGCCCATCTCCCCCTCCTTCAACTTCCCTGCGCTCCCTCACCCTCCTCCTCAAGCTCCACCCTTCTTCGAACAAACTGATACCTCCAACGTCGACGCCGCCGCCTTGCTCGCCTCTGTCGGCAACGTCTCGGTGCCCGATCTCGGCGCCGACCTCGACAACTTCTTCCAGTCGCTCGATGCGATTGCTGCATTCAGCGTCGGTCTCGGCTATTGGGATAACGATATGATGCACTCGGAGGGGCACGAAGGACTGCCCAACTTGGAGCAGCTCGTCAATGGCTCGGCGCCTTCGCTCGACGATCTCCCGGGCCTCAACGTCAGCAGCGCTCCTCCTCCTCTTCCACCACTTCCTTCGCCTCAAGTGGCGCAACATCTCCCTCTTCCTCCGCCACCACCTCCTCCACCACAGCCTCACCCTCAGCCCCAAGTGCAAGCGCCGAAAGCTTCCCTTCCTCGACCCGCCCCTCGCCCTCCAAACTCTCCCTCCTCGCGCCCGGAAGCTCTCATCTCGCCTCCACCACCTGCACCCGATGGCGATGGACTCGATCCTACTATCGCACCTCTCTGTACGTCTCTGAGCTCTCAAGGACTCTCAAAGCGGGAGCTGACTCTCGCCCCCTCGCAGACATCGCCTGGAACGACGGCTTCTTCCGCTCCATCCCCAAGCCTGTGCGCGAGATTGTCACTCAGCGCATGAACAACGTCGCCGCCACGTCGGAGCTCACACGATGCGCAAGCATGGCCATGGTCCTCCTTTACCGCGTGCGGAGCAACGTCGGCGACTCGGGCGAGATGGAGGAAGCACAGGCCAAGCTGTTGGCGCAGAGTGATCAGTACTTTCAGCAGGCGCTCGTTCATCTGCAGACGCCCATTCCTTTGGAGGCTCAGTTGATCGCTGTGCTCGACATGCAGGCGTATCAGGTGAGTTCGCCGAGTCGGCCGTTGAGACGGCGCGAGCTGACCTTCTCATCCATCGCAGTTCGACCAATGGGGCGCCGCAGCTGCTCATGCCATCCTGCTACTCGGCGAGTACTTTGTGACCGAGGCCTTTGGCTCTCAGTGAGTCCTCTCTGCCTCGCGTTCGAACGCCGAGTGCTGACCTTCGCCTTGCGCAGACCCTCCCTCAACCTCTCCACCCTCCGCGACTCCTCCTCGATGGCTCTCCGCGCCTTCGCCTACACCGATGTCCTCCACACCGTTTGCATCCCTCGCCGTCGAACCCTCTTCGCCTTCACCTCCCTCCCCGGCGACCCCGACACGCCCGTCAACGCTCCCTCGCCCATCAACACCGACGAGACGGATCGAGCCGTCGAGATCCATCTCGGACTGCCTGTGGGATTGCTCCTCTGTATCGCGGCGACGAGCAACCTCAGCGCCGAGGCGGGAGCGTTCCCCGACGAGGTCGTTGCTGTCAAAGCTCAGGCGATTGAGAAGGCCATTCGGGATTGGAGGCCGCTCGCTCCCGATGCAGCGGCCTTGGTCGATAGCACAGCCTACATCGACGAGCTGAGTACCGCCGAGATGTGGCGTCATGCGAGTTGTTTCCTCCTCCCGCGTTCTAGCGCCGAAGCTGACCTCTGACCTTCGCAGACCGCCCTCCTCTACCTCTACCAATCCGTCCACCACCAAGGCTGTCTCTCCACCATGATCCGCTCCTGCCTCCAACAAATCCTCCAAATCGGCGCACGAGTCATGAACGCCCCGAAAGCCCTACACAACGCCGACAACTATGTCAGCGCCTGCGCGACGAGGTCGGTCCCCTGGTTCTTGGCCGGGACGGTGGCGCTGCAGCCGGCGGATAGGGAGATGTGTAGGAAGGGGTTGATGGGGTGTGGGCCGCAGAGGGGGTATCAGGATAACTTGGCGGCGATCGAGAGGGGTGAGTTGGATCTTGCGCTTGTCGACGCTTCGCCGAACCGTTCGCTGACCTTGACTTTGCGTCTCCTTGCGCAGTCTGGGAGCTCGTCGACACGCAAGGATGGGCGATCGACTGGCGCGACATGCTACAGCGTGAGCGTCGCTTTGTCGGCTTCCTGTAGAGCGGCGACCAAGGAAGGCGATCTCGGTTGGGCTGGGAAGGTGGGCGAGGAACGGACTTTTGCTTAATACATGTGCAGAGTTGGGTAGTAGACGTCATAACATATTATTTCAGAGGTACCCCCAATCAGATGTAGTGAGAGAAGCCGAGTCTTTGAGGAGAGTCAGCTCAGCAAAGCATGAAGATTCGCTTTCGAGATTGTCGGCTCGAGGTTCCTTTCGACTAAGAAGCCTGCGAGCTCTGGTGCACCCCTATATGGCTCGCGCGATGTGCTACTGCGCCAGCCCCGGCTCTCTGGGCTCCTCTAGTCCCGAAGGAGGCTGAGCTCGGTCGAGAAGTTCGAGGCGGGCGTGAAGCGGAGTCTCGGTTCGGATGAAGTATGCGTGGCGTGCAGATTGGAAACGCGGATACGATGGCTCGAGCTCAAGGAGGCGGTCGATTGGGCGCAGGAGAGTGGCTGAGGGGAGACAGACGAGCTCGGCGCAGGCTTCGCTTCCGAACATCTCAGCTCGCTAGACTCGTCGATTAGACCCGGTAACAGCAGAGACTTCGTATCAAGTTAAACAGAATGCTATAAGCGAGGTCTATGAGTGTCTGCTTTAGAGAAGGGAGAGCTCAATAAGGACGAGGACGGGGAGGATAGTAAGGGGGAGGGTAATAGGGAGGAGGATAGTAAGGAGGAGGACGGTAGGGGGAGGGGTAAGGACGAGGGGGGTAGCCGTAGGGAGGAGGGTAGTAAGGAGGAGGGTAGGGGCGAGGAGGAGGGCGGTAAGGGGGAGAAGGAGGTCCAGGACGAGGAGGCTCGGGGCGGCGACCTCCTTCTTGACGAGCAATCCAGTGATGCTTCTCRTTGTCGTGGTGACGCTCAAAGTCGTGCTTGATGTCGTGGTCGAACTGTAGAGGACAAGGAGACAGGTCAGCTTCGAAGTGAGGGAAGAACGAGCGGTTCGGAGCTCACCTTGCCATCGCCGAGGTCCCTCCAGCCGACAAACCAGCCGTCGTCGCCGCCGCTGCGCTCCTTGAGCCAGTGCTATGAGTTGATGAGCTACCGGATCAGCTACTGAACAACCTCAGTCGGTCTCCAGTCGCTCAAACCCGAGCGACAAGCAAACCGCTCGGCGAAGGCAAAACCACTCACACGATCGCGGTCGCGGTCAATGTCGAGGTTGATGTTCCTCGAAGCGTCAAGGCGATCCGAGTTGACGTTTTCGAACGACTTGTCGTGGGTGTGAGACTGTTGAGAGGGTGGGGAGTGGAGCGGAGAGGTAAAGGCAAGGTCAGCTCGGCGCTTACAAGTCGGAGGAGGGAGGAAGCCTGAGGATGACCTACATCGAAGCGAGTACGCGAGAGGCGATCCCTGTCGAGGCTCTCCGAGGCGTCGAGCTGTGTAGGTGAGTGGAGTCAGCTCCCAGCTCTCCCCAGGTCAGTCAGCCTCGCAAAGGTAGAGCTCGCCGAGACGTCGGTTCCGCCTCCGCCGTATTGCGGTTCAGGAGTAGGTGCAGCGAGGACGAGCGTTGCAACAGCTGCAGTCAGAAGGAGAAGAATCCTATTGAGGTACATGTCGAGGAGCGGAGCTTAAGGGCGAGTTGAAGCTGGAAGCCAACTTCCGGCCGTTAGCTGTCGCCGAGCTCCAGTCGGTACAGGTAGCCGATACGGCAGGAAGTTTACCGTTTGGGACAGACGATCTGCGCACGAAGGAGCTCCGGTCGAACCACCGCGCTGAGATCGGAGCAGACGGCGAGATGAAGAGCTCGAAAGGGAGCGATTTCGCTCTTGTCCTCCTGCCGCTCGCTTCCCTTCCTTCGACTCTCGCTCATGAAGCGCGACAGCTTCTCGATCCACTTCCGAGCCATTGCTAGGGATGCTCTGGCTCTCTTCAGTGACCAGGAGGTAGCTGCAGCCCTGTCGGTTTTCGGGAGGGTGAGCTGGTCTCACGACTTAGAACCAAGCTGACCCGCCGTCTCTTGCAGGTCACGGACATCTACCGACCGTATCAAGGGTCCAACATGTACTACGCCTTCATCCGCTTCCAGACTGAAGAGGTGAGCAAGCCGCAGCGGGGGCGAGTGCCACTGCGAGCGCGGGCGAGGGAAACGCTGACGACGGACGGAATCTGGAGGCGATGACCGCTGCCCTCAGAGCTGGTATGGTACACTTGGGAGGTCTTCCGTGAGTTGCGCCCCTCGTCTCACCCATTCAAAGTCAGGAGCGGCTGCTCCGAGAAGCGCTGGCTGACGGGAGCGCGTTAATCCTCTTCGTGTGGGCGCTCAGGAGTGCTTGCGCAAACCTTTTTGGGCAGTTGGCGGGCGGCGCCGAAGCAGGTGCTCTCTCCGAGGGTCGGAGGGGGAAGAGAGCGAGTGTAGTTAAGTAGAGAAGGTGAAAGAGGTCGAGTTCCACCTAAGTACCACTACGAGTCGACGACGACGAAGTTCGAAGATGTAGGAGGTAGAGAAGAGGACGAGGAGTGTTCGCCGAAGCCGAGGTTCGAGAAGGACTTGTGCTCGCTGATGGACGTCGAGGCTCGCAAGTCTTTCGCTGTAGTGCTCGAGTTGTTACTGATGAACGAGGTACTGATTGCCAAAGCTTTGAATCGAAAGAAGTATGAGAGAGAGAGGGGATGAGGAAGGTAAAGCGAAGTGCGAGTGAAGTGAGAAGTGGGGGAAGTACGGAGTGTGTCTAAGAAAGAGAGAGAGAACCAGCCCTTTTATACTCGTCTAAAGAGACCCCTGTCCTGCTGTCCAAGCCGCTCCCACATGATCAACCGCATGCTCCACCTAAGCCGAGCCGTCCGCCGAGGCGACTCCCTTTCCGTCCCTGCGGTGCACCTTGCTCTCGCCGAAGGGGAACTGCTCCTCGTCCTTGTAGTCCTGGCCAAAGTAGTAGTCGGCGTCGAAGTTGGTGTACTCGGGGTGAACGAAAGGCGAGAGAGGAGGAGAGGACGGAGCGTAGCGAGGCTCGGTGGGCGCGAATTGAGGCGAGGCCGGGCCGTAGTGGGCGGGCGAGTAGACGGAAGTGGATCCCGACGCGTGGGGCGCAGCCGAGGGGGAAGGGAAGCCGACGGCGAGCTCGGCGGAGGAGATGGCGGCGAAGGGCGAGGGTCGACAGTGCTCGAGGTACTCGCGTGGTGATGAAGGAGCGAGGGCGAGCGTCGGTGATGAAGGAGCGAGGGGAGAGGACGAGCGCCGAAGAGGTGGAGGAGTGGGCAAGGGGCTGCTGAGGGACTTGGTGAACAGCCGAGCTCGTCCTGACCGCCGACATCATCCCCCCACTGATCAAGTCGCCCGCGACTTGACTGCCGTGACCGATGAGGGTGGGTAGGGCGAGCGTCGCGCTCGGCGTTGATCCTCGCGACCTCCTCCTCCAACCACTCCACCCACTCCACCAAGCTCTCACGGTATCTGAACGTAGCCAGAGTATCCCTATCGCGCAGTAGCGTCACCAAAAAGGTATGCAACGAGATGTTGTCGGCGCTGAATCCGAAGAGAGCCCAAAGGAGGGGGTCCCTCTCGGCTACCGAAGTGAGCTCAACGATCGAGCGGAAGTGCTGGGTAAGGATGCTCTCCCTAAAGGTGGCGTTCCAGAAGCTAGCGTCGACGTTGCCAATTACGGCGAGGTGCTGGGAGGCGGGGCGGAGCTCGCCCGACAAGAGGGTGGCGAGGTAGACGTGGCTGTAGGGGATGCTTCGGCCGCGAGGGTTGTAAAGAACGAGGGACATGGTGAAAGAGAGAATGGGAGAGCTTGGGCGAAGGAGTGAAGGGTACGACGAGGTGTGAGGAAGGAGAGAGAGAGAGGTTCGGACTTGAACGAAAGTCGGAGCGCCGCCAGCGGCGCGCTGAGTGACCATATGGTGCATTCGGGGTTCGGTGTTCATCATGTGCTTCTCAAGCATGACTTCTCGGGGAATATCGGTGCTAAGGCAGGGTATGGTTTAGGGGCAAGCGGAAACGAAACGGGGACTCATCTGCTCGGCGGTGTCGGAGAGCTGTTTTTGGGCTTTTGTGGGTTATGTAGGGGACTATCAAGGCTATCAGAAAGGTATCCGCACGCTACTGTCCGTTGCACTATCAATATGTACTTCAAACTCGCTTCTTGGGTACAATCCAGTCGCCTTTCTGGCCTCCGAACTGCTCGGTCTTGCGCTCTCCTCGGCCTTCGCGTTTGAGTCGTTGGCGCCAAGGGACGTCTTCCTCGTGAGCGCTGGACTCCGATTCTGTAGGCTGTGTGTCGGGTTCCGAGGCCATCGATTGTCCATCACTTGAGTCGGCTCGGTCGGAGGGGTGGGGCTCAACTTGGTCTCGGCCGTCGCTGGAGGCCTTCGAATCAACTTCCACGTCTCCCTCCTCCTCTTCGTCGTCCTCACCATCATCCCAGCCATCTTCATCGTCCTCTCCTACAACTTCTTGACTGATGATCTCCCTCAAGCTCCTTCCCAACACGTAAAACTGCTTCAAATGCTTCGCCGCAACTGGTTTCTCCCTCACCACGTCGGATCCCAACTCTCGCAACTTGTAAGATCCCTTCGCCAACCTCTCAGCAACCGCGTAGGGTCCTAACCATCTCTTCGCAAACTTTCCTCCTTCCAGGTCTTTCCTCCTCATGTTTCGGACGAGAACGAGGGCTCCAGGCTCGAGCGGAGCACGCATTCGATGTGAGTTGAGGCGATTGGCGTAGGCGATTCCTTTGGTCCGAGCTCGGCTCATCTTCTCGATTGCTCTCTTGATCCTTCTCGGATTCTGCTCCAGTACCCTGATCCTCGCAGCCAACATTGACGCTTTGTCCTTCACTTGACCCCAATCGTTGACGAGCCAGGTCGAGAGCTTGGTATCGACGGGCAGGATGGGTTGCTCTCCGTAGACGAGTTCGAAAGGTGAGTAGCCTGTTGATCGTTGAGTCGAGATTCGGTCGGCGTAGAGGGCGAGTTTGAGGTAGGCGTGCCAGTTCGACGGCTTCTCGGCGACCTTGACCATGGCGTCGACGATGGGAGGATGACCTCGCTCGACACGACCATTCGCTTCAGGATGATACGGAGAGCTGACCTTGACCTTGACTCCTCGCCTGTCCAGCATCCTCCTCACCTCGGCGCGGAACTCGGAACCGCCGTCGACGACTGCTTCTCGCATTGGGCCGTGTCGGAGGATCCACTCCTCTTCGATGAACTTGGCGACGTTCTCGGAGTCGAGCTTGCGGAGGGGCTTCGCTTCGGCCCAGCCTGTGAGGTCGTCTCGGCCGATGATGAGGTAAGGATAGGCGCCGAGCTTGATGTGGACCGCGTCGAAATGGACCTTGGCGAAGATGCCGGATGGGACTGTAGGTAGTTGTTCTTCGAACTCGGCATTTGGCTTCCTCTTCTGACACTCTTCGCACGACCTGACGTAGGAAGCGATGTCCTTGCTCATTCTCGGCCACCAACAACGCTCGTTCGCTCTTCGGATCGTCTCGTCTCGACCTCGATGACCAAGTTCGTCGTGTAGCTCGATGAGGAATTGGATCTGACGATGAGGATCCTGTACGACCTCGACGTGCTGACCTCCTTTCTCTCCCTTGTAGATCCTCCCGTTTCGGACGAAACATCCCGTCGCCATCCTCTTCACCTTCCCCCATTCGTCCTTGTCGAGTCCCTTCTTCCTCTTTCCCTTTTCCAACCACAAGCCAACTGCTTCCCACTCATTCTCGTATGCTCCGACGATGAGGAAGACCTCGGGATGGTAAGCTCCTTCTCTCGCTTCTTGCTCGATCTCCTCCTCGAACAATGTCTCCACTTCCACAGGCATCGAGATCGCATCGTCGAGATCCCAAGCGGTCGAGTCGTCGTCGTCTCAAGCGGCGCGGGAGAGTCCGTCGGCTAGGAGGTGAGTCTTCCCTGGGACGTGCTCGAACTCGAAGTCGAAGAGGCGGGCGTAGGCGATCCAGCGGTTCATGGGCGAGTTGGGGAGCTCGGGGTGGTTCATCATGCCGATGATTCCCGTAGCGTCGATTTTGACCTTGAACCTGACCCCGTACAGGTAACTTTGGAGCTTCTTGAGCATCTTGACGAAGCCGGCGAGCTCGAGTTTGGGCTGTGAGTACCTTTGCTCGCGTTCGGTGAAGGTGAGGCTCTCGTATCGGACCGGCTGACACTTGTTCCTCTCGTCTCGCTGCATCAGGATTCCTCCGGCGGCGACGTTGCTCGAATCGACCTCGAGGACAATCTCTCCGGCGCCTGGTGAGTAGTCGAGCTTCTTGAGTACGATTCCTTGGCCGACTTGATGCTGAATCTCCTTCCAACTCTTCGTATGTCTCTCCTCCCACTCCCATGGCGCGTCCTTCCTCAACAGCTCTCGCAACGGCGCGGCGATCAGTCCGAAGTTCGGGATCCACTCTCGGACGTAGGAGAACATGCCCAGGCCGGATCGGAGTTCGAAGAGGTTCGTCGGTAAAGGTAGGCGTTCGATCTTGTTGAGCTTCGCCTCGGTGATTCGTCGTCCTTCAAAGCTGACCTCGACTCCCGTGATCTCCAACCTCGGCGTACAGACGACCGCCTTCTGGCCCGAGACCTTCAAACCTGCTTCCTTCAGTCGCCACAAGATCCTCTCCATCCGTACGGCGTGCTCCCAGAGCCATCGTCGAATCCCTCGGTTCTCAGCTAACGTCTCTCCTCCGTAGTCGCTCTTCGGACCTTTGACGCCGTTATCGTCGATGAAGATGTTCATATTCTCGGGAATCTCGTCTCGCATGATGAAGAACATGACTCGCTGGTACAGCGCCGGTGAGTTGGTGTAGCCCTGAGGGATCATGGCGTGCTGGAGGGTGCCGTTGTCTTGAGTCTGGAAGGCGGTGACGGGGCGACTCGCTTTGTCGAGCGGAAACTGACCAAATCCATTGCGCACATCGAACAGGCTGTAGCAGACGTGTCCCGTGAAGCTCTCGATGAAGGCTTCGGCGTTCGGCGGAGTCATCGCATCTTTGAGCGTGACGGCGTTGAGGGGTTGCAGGTCGTGGACGATTCGGTACGCTCCTGACTTCTTCTTGACGACAAAGAACTGACTCGAATATGGTCCTGTCGCAGGCTCGTAGACGCCGTTTCGGATCTTCTCTCGGATGAGTCGGGCGACTTCATCTCGGATGGCGAGCGGGATTGGAAGCGGCTTCTTCGCCCATGGAGTGTGAGGGACGAGTGGGATCCTATGAGGTGGGCACCATTCCTCCTTGAGTCGCCCGATGTCGTCGTCGCTGAACGAGATCGCTCCTTCGCAGAGTCGCAGGACGTTGAGGAGTAGGTTCTTCTCCTCGGGCCAGAGCCAGTCGTCGGGGCCGAAGTTCATCAGGCTGACGTTCTCCTCGGACAGGTGCTCGTCGTATTGGAACTTGGGCATGTTGGGGGTAAGTGGCGTCTCGTAGGGATCTCGCGAGAGCTTCGGCGGAACGAGTTGCGGGTCCTCCGTTCCCTCGGGGCGAGGCTCGTTGACAGGGCGGACTTTCTTCGCGACCGGCTTGTACTTGGCGTTGACTTCGACCTTTTTCTCTCCGCACAGCGTCGCCATCGCCCTCGCCATCATCGTCTGTCCTTCGGGCGAGCACATGAGGTCCTCTTCTTGGTCGTCGCTTTCGGTCGAGGTCGTGAGCTTGATGGTATGTCCCTCGACGTCGAGATACTGGACCCATTCGTCGTTCTCACGCTCCCACTCTCCTCCTAGGTCCTCATCATCCTCAATTGTGGCTCGGAACGTCTCATCGTCGGCTAGAAGTTCGTCCTCGCTGTCCTCGTACTCGCTATCCCCCCACTGATGCTCATTCTCGTACACAGGTACATTATCTACATCGTCGACTTTCATATCCGCCATCTGCATCACCCACATCTCCGTTCGCTCTCGGCGTTCCTTCTTCAAATCCTCGGAGTCATCTCGGTCATGTACGGGAGGGGCGTCTATATACGGTTCAATCCCATCTTCGCTCGTCGTCGAGTACCAATCCGAATACCTATTTTCCTGTACAGAGTGCCTACTAGCGTCTACGAGCGAGGAGCGGCGATCGCTCGCTCCCTCTCGTTTCCCTCCTTCTGCTTCTCGGCCTCGGCCTCAATCAAGTCCCACTCCTCTTCGTCGCAGTCGTTCCACTCGTAGGGCACTTCGATGAGGATGGCCTGACTCTGAGCCGCCATGGCAAGGTGACCGCTCTGCTCGTCCTCGTAAACGGGCTCTCCCTTCCACTGCCTTGATCCTCGACCCACAAGACGATCCATCGCGGAGTGAGGAGGGGTAACAGGGACATGGTAGCGCTTCTCGTCATAGCTGAGAACGAGATCGACTTGGCCGTTGGCGAGGTAGAGTTGCTGAGCGAGGACTTGGCGAAGGAAGGGACCGCCGAGAATGAACTGCTGGCTGCCCTCCATGAGCACCGAAAGGTGGAGCGGGATGACGAGTTCGCCGATGCTGACCGGAACTCTCTCCGCAATCCCAACCATCTTCTGCTGGTGTCCTCCGACTCCCGTGAGCATCTGCTCCAAATCGAAACGAACGTTCAGGCCGAGCCGCTTCCTCAACCCCTCGGTGCAGAGATTGACTTGGCTTCCGGAATCGACGAGTGCTTTAACGCCTTGCCCATTGATGTAGATCGTAAGGTAACAGAGATCCTCGATGTAGATAGGGTCGACAGGATCGACAGCGGCGACGTGGTTGATCGCGGCGGAGAGCTCGGCGTTGGCGGCAGAGGGCCAGGCTTTCTCAATGGGGACCTTCTTGCGTTGCGTAGCGGAGTGGAGACGACCAGCAATGATAGGAGATACCGCGAGGAGTTGACCGAGGCTCATGCTGACGGGAGAGTCGATGATTTGAGTGAAGACCGAATCCTCCGAGTGCAGCTCCTCCAAAACGTTGCGAACCTTGAAGGCGGGCTCCTTTCCCTTCGCAGACTGCTCGCGAGCTTTTCCTTTCCCTTCGTATTGCTGTGGCTCGTCGTACTCAAAGTCCATGAGATCTCTCTCGGGCTCAGGCGCAGGGTTCGGCGATGCTTTGATCCTCGGCTTCAGGATCGGCTTGGGCGCAGGACCAGCGATGACGGCAGGAGGAAGGTTGAAACGAACGTTGGGATCCTTCTTCGCATCCAGCTTCTTGTTGGGCTCATCGACACTGTCCGTAGACCGGGCTCGCTTCGCTGCGTCGGCTTCGACTTGCTCGGCGTTGAACGAGACGTATTGGTTGCTTGCTTGGGGCACACGAACGGACGGAGCGACCCAGTCAACGGTGATCGCGTTACCAGCGGCGGGAGGAAGGGCGAGGACAGCTGGCTGAGGAGCGGGAGGGGCGCCGAGCTGGGGAACTTGCTGTTGAGCTGGCTGGATCGCTCGCTTCGCCTCCTCCTCTCGGAGCCATTGATCCATCGTCTTGGATCCTCGGTCACGGTAGCCAGGAATGAGGTAGCTTCGGTACAGAGTTCGACCGTTCGGGCCAGGGGTGAGAATGCCGGCCTGGTAAAGATCGGCGAGACGAGGGCAGTCGGTGAGGAAGTGTCCTTCTTGGTCGCAGCCATGGCAGGTTCTCTTACTCGGATACTGGTTGGAGTACTGCTGGTTCTGCTGCCATTGCATGTGAGGAGGAGCTTGGTGAGCCAAAGTGCCGGGGTAAGGCTGAGGCTGGTTCTGAGGAGGGTAAGGCTGCGCAGCGGGTTGTTGGTACTGTTGCTGGTAGTAAGGCTGAGGCTGCTGGTAGGTCGTCGTCGAGGGATGCGAAGGGTGCGCCGAGGAGTTGACCGCCGAGACTTGGACTGCACTCGATTGGATGTTGTACTTCTCCTTAACTTCCACGACGTCAAGGGACAGCTTTTGAAATCCTTGACGTAGCTCGTCCACGCTCTTCAGCAGCATGTCACCCTTCTCTTGCTCCTTTCGCTTCTGGGCTTCGATCTCATCTCTCGCCTCTTGCTCTTCGCGCTCCATCTTCTCGATCCTCTTCTCCTCAGCTCGGATCTCGGCTTCTCTCTCCTTCTTCTTCCTCTGACGACGGGCTGCGACTTGCTTCGCCGTCATCTGATCCTCGTCGTCGCTCTCGGCGGGGCTGAGAGAGCCTCGGTCGCGGGAGTGGATGGCCTTGTCGAGGTCGGAATCGCTGTCGAGATCCTTGAGACGGTCATGGGATACGCTGCGCTTGCCGTAGTAGCCTCCTCGGTACTCGTTCTTGATCGGCTTTCGCTCTTTCTCGGCTTTCCTCTCGGCGCGCTCGTACTTCTCGATCTTGCGCTCCCTTCGCTTCTTCTCTTCGCGCTTGCGACGGTGGGAGCCGTCATCAGAGTCGTCGGAGCTCGAGTCCGAGTCGTAAGCGTGTCGGTCCGAGCGCGAGGAGAGGCCAGCTTGCTTCCTCAACTGAGCGGCAATCGTTCCTCCTTCCTCCTCTTCCTCGTAAGCTTCCACCAGCTTGTCCTTGATTTCCTTGGGGGTGAGGTCTTCAAACGATACAGTGGTGGTGCCTTTGAGCTTGGCTTTCTCGAATGCGCGGTAGAGAAGTTTGGAGGGAGCGCCGTTGAGGCCCTTGAGGAAAGTGGCAGTAGCTTGGGTCTTGGAGACCTTCTTCTTGGCAATGAGGGGTTCAGAGAGGTCGGTAAAACGGAGGTAGTAGCGATTGATGTCTTCCTTGCTGCTAATGCGGCCCTTGTACTTCCTCGCGACATCGCCGAGCTCCGAGACCGAAGCCAGCTCGTCTCTCTCGTCGATGTACTCCTCCAGCAGCCTCGCTTGGAACCCATCCCAGTCCTTCGACTTGTACTCGCTCCAAGAAGAGACCCTTCGGGCGACCTTAGGTGACAGGTACATCGGTAGTCCCTCGATGCACCTCGCGCCGAACTCGGCCTCGGTGCTCTTGCCTTTGCCGCCTCCGCTCGCTTGGACGGCCTTGTACTTCTCCAGGAAGTGGTGAGGGTTCCTTCCGTCGAACTCTCCTAGCTTCCCTCCCGCTCGGAACTCTCGTCGGTCGTAGTAGCTCTCATCGTCGCTCTCGTCTCGGTTCGGTTTGATTTTTGACGCCATGTCGTCGGGGGTGAGTGGTCGGGGAGGGGTAGGTGCGAAGCCGAAGTTGGTTTCAGAGTGGTAAGTCTCGTCTACAGATGAGGAGGAAGCAGGAGAGGATGGGCGGTAGAAGAAAGGAAGCTCGGAGGTAGAAGCGTCGAGGAGGGAGGAGGTGTCGATGACGGGTGATGAAGGCGGTTTGCGGTTGGTAGGTGGTGATTCGTCGACAAAAGGAGGGCCGAGAAGGGTAGTAAGAGGCGAGGGAGTCACTGAACGCTCGGCTTTACTCGAGGAGGAAGAAGGCTGGGCGGGAATCTTGAAGAGGGGGACCGAGAAACGTCTTCCTAGGCGACAACGGACTGCAGGTGAACACGGGTACTCGGTGACCGCTCAATGTTCCAGGCCTGTAGCTTGTGCTTCGCGAAACGAACGTCGGCTCTCTCTCGTCGAGATGTGGCTGAGGGTTTCTTCTACTCGGAGTTCGGCGATGAGTCGATTTCTCGGCTCCGGTCGTCTAGTGGCGTAGGGCGCTTCCAGTTGCGCGTCCCTTGCCTTCCCTTGGCTCTGGGCGGCCTCTTCTGATCCCGCGCTCTAACCCAGCAACCCTTTTTCCCACGGGCAACCACTCAGCTAGTGGCACACTCGGCGCGGAGGGGGGGGGGGGGGTCCCAGGCGCCAGGCGAGGGGGGGGG